>OZ024763.1:26293685-26303685 GCA_964016885.1 Eledone cirrhosa | reverse complement strand
GATTTATGAAAATATGTACGTTTATACACGAATATATATATTTGTATACATGTGTGATTACTCCGCTATTTTAAATAATACAGTGAGGTTTTTAAAAACTCCACCGCATATTTGTAGCGAAATTATCAACTTTTCAAACAATATATTCTGTTAATAACTGTTTCACTGGTTAACTCACAACAATTGTGTAAATAAATTATTATTACGTGTATGAATTAGAGAGGAAGCTTTAAGATATTTTCTCACCGTTTTTTGTTGATAAAATCAAGATGGAGTTGTCACTAATTCTTGTGGCATGATGGGTAATATTTTAGAATTTAAAGCATGGCTCTCCCAAAGTATAACCCATTCTCTGTATGTATGCATGCATATTATATATATAAAACATGTATTAATATATCGTATGTATATATATTATATACATCGTATATATACTTTGGGCGGGTCATACTGCCAATAAAAAACACGCACACATGAGGTTTTATATATTGTCTTCAGTTTGTCCTATCGTTTCCAAAGTTGAAATGTTCCTCTTTGTTAAGCACGGAGTTCATGATAACCAGAATGTAAACATAGAAATATATATATAGTATGTTTTCCATCGAATGAATAGAAGCAAACACATACACACCCGTACACCAGGTCCGAATAAGAGGAGCCGATCTCCAATTGTTGAAATTCCTCTGGTGTTTACTTTGGAATAGTGTACTAATATTTATATGTTCAATCCCTTACATTTATCTGTGTGTGGTGGAACCCCTCCCTGGTTAACCTCGACTGCTTTCCATCTCATAGTGGAATATTGTACTAATATTTACATAGTTCTATAAGATCACCACCTTAGCTTTACCTCCTTCAAAGTTGCAATTCCTAAGGTTTTACATCTTTCTTCACAAGATAAATTTCTTTCCTCATAACTTTTTTAATAATGCATGTTATTAAAAGAAAAGATAGACATTTTCGATGGCGTACACTATGATTTTGTTGATGAAATTATCTGATGTCTTTAGAGCATTATTTCTTATAAGTTGTTTAATGGTCATCTCCTCTATTTAGATTTACATCTTCTACTGGAATACTGAGTTAACATTTATATTTTCAAGTCCATTCATCATTCTAGATATTTCTTTTATGATTTTGTTGATGAAATATAAAACGAAATGTTTTTTTTTCTCTCGCAGTACGTTCATATAGATATATGAAAATATTCTAATTGATATTATACGTTATCAACATAAAATATTGTAGGAAAGCATGATGAACAAATGGCCGACTTTATATTTAACCTACAACAAACACACATCGAGAGTATTTAGTAAATGAAAGACATTAACGAACGGAAATATATACAATCGTCATCTATATTATAGAACCTTACCTCGGTAAAATTTTATGAAAAATAAAAATAAATTTTTAACTAAGGTCTGAAGAAACAAATCTTTTGAATGTGGACAAAACCTTAATTATGCCCAAGCCAGTTGAAGTGTTGCAAGTTTCACTCTCTGCTATTTTCTTAGCGCTATACCAAGTTCAATTTCTCTATGGAGTTTTCCACCCGTTTTTAACAGAATAAATTATGTTCCAATCTATTCCTTCATCTTATATTAGTGATATTTATAGTCATAAAATCATTTACTTCTGTGTTTTTTTTATTACAGGACTTGACAGACTATTCTATTCACTATTAACTCTTAAAGAAAATATTTTGATGTCTTCAGAGCTGTGTTTTCTACTCGAAGTAAAATGTTGATCTCTTCTGGAATACTGTATTTTTAAGTCCTTTCATTAGTTTAAATATATCATGTCTCCCGTTCGACCTATCTCCTACAAAGTTGTAATTCTTGGGGTTACATTGGAATATTGTACAAATATTTCTATCATGTCTTCCCTTAGCTTTATCTCCTCTAATTTTGCAATTCCTAAGTTTTTACATCGTTCTTCACAAAACAGATTTCTTAATAATTCTGGTGTTTTATGTTAAGTTCCACTCTAGATTCCTTCGATAGTAGGGTGACCCCTCCCGTACAGAATATTCTAAGTGGTGCCCCACGTATCAATCTAAAGTTTTTAATTTTTCTACATTTAGCTAGGTAAAAGAATATCTTATTATGCCTATCATCCGACTTTCTGTTACTTTATTAACATTGTTAGCCACCTTTAAATTCAAACATACATATTCGCAATTTTTTTTTTTTTTTTGTGAGGTGGGGGGAACAAGTGGTTCATTTTTTCCTCTCAGTATTCGATGACAAAACCTGCTTACACCCTATATATATCCAACGTTCGAACATGATAAAGTATACATTTATACACATATATAGAGAGAGATATAGATTTATATATACACAAGACATGTATAAGTATAGCTGCATATTAACTCTTTCTCCAAACATTTTTTTCTTATATTCCGAAAATTAATGTAAGATGTCTTTGTAAGTGTTCCATTGCAATAAATTTCTCATTTCTATTTTCAGTAGATCGTATTGCCGTTGAAGATGTTGCCATTTGTCCTTCTTGTAATCGCCAGCTCGTCTCAAAATGGTTCATATTGCTTCGTCTAGTCCACGTCTGGTCAGAAACCTCGACGTTTCTACGCAAATTTTCTATCGTTAATTAAACATTTTTTCTCTGATATAATAAAATTATCTTTTCAAAGATTTACATTGTCACTTTGATTCTTTCTTTTGTGTATTGCTGTCTAATTAATTTTTAAAAATGTATGTATGTAGTATGTAATAGAGCGGAAAAATAACACGACCTTCTTTCACCGCTGCTCAAGGCTAACTGACGGTGTGCCTAGCATCAGACGTGAATATCACGTGTTTAATGTTGAGGAACAGACTGCCATTTATATACTATGGTAACTGGAAAGACGAACCAAACCAGGATACGATCCTCTCTCCTGATTATTCTCCGGGGCCCTTTCTTCCCTAACTTAGCCTTTGAGATAAAGTGACAGGGTTCAAACCTCGCCAAGAATTGCAATAGGTTATTTTAAACCAGGGACTGTTCTTTTGTGGTTGTTTGTGTAGTCAGGGTTTCAATCCTTTATTGAGATCGTAGAATTACTTTTAATTAATTGTTAACAAAAAACAAAACTGTCTATCAGGTTATTGAACGATCGGATCCCGCACACAAACGAATATATATGTGTGTGTGTGTGTGTGTAGGATTAAGGGACGACAGAATAGAAAAGGTATCATTTCTGAGCATATCACAGAAGGATCGAATCTAACAGACCTCCACACACACATATAATTATAATCAGGTATGACCATTATAGATCGTTAGTGGAGATCATCTGGTTGTGGGATCAAATCAACCCTGGGGAGATGATAAACCAAGGCAAAATGTTTTATCAAATCCCCAGATGAATAAAAGTTGTAGACTGAGAAAACCATGAACGCCACCACGTCAATTAAACTTCCAAAAGAAAAAGTAGGTTTATAAATATTAATTTTGAACGTATTTTTGTAGCCGTCTCTATGGTCTAGTGGTATGTGTTAGAGACGGTGGTGATCCTGGTTTGGGGTTCAATCTCAGTTTATCGTTTTTTTATTTTTATTTTATTAGAGAAACAAGAAAAAAAAATGTTGTTATGTCTTAGTCAAGACTGAACCCAGAACCCAGATCTCAATTGCTCTTGGGCTTTAATAAAATAAATCTTGACTTCGTTTCTCATTGCTCTAGGATTGATTTGAACCTACAATGACTCCGTCTACAATAATCTTCACTATCTTCAAATATGTCTTACCTTATTAATGTGTGTGTGCGTCTGTGTGTGAAAGATTCCAACCTAGTGTGACATGTCTGTAAATTGACAAACCTAATACACTGGAATAATTGCTAGCCTTGTGCCAAAAGTAGAAACAATTAATTTATAGCAATTAAGCTACAAAACCCATAGCGGTGTGTAGGACCTATGAGAGGGAAGGGGGTCCAGCCGGTACTTTCTTCTGGGGTTCAAGATCTAAGAAGGCTGCACAGCAATCATGCAACGTCCATTTTGAGAAACATCTTTGCCTTCTTCAGGCCCCAAAGGGGTCTTGTATCGCCTTGTAAAATTTCTTTTGGAGGCTCTGGCGATGTGACCTCATTAATAGTAATCCTAATGGATGTAATACCAACGGTCTCTTATGTAAACAGTCTAATTTTTCTTAATTTTTATATTTGGCTGCTATTTCTTGCTGATCAAGTAACGAGTATGTGGCAGGAAATTTAGAATTATCTCCCTTGGCATCGGGACTATTTGTACAAGTTATCTCCCTTGATTAAGAGTATTTCAGTTGATTCGATCAACAGAACCTCCTCGTGACAAACATTCAAGTGCCTGAGCATTCCACAGACAAGTGTAGCGGTAACGTATGTCTCAGGGAGATTCAGCATAAAACAGGATGTGACAGGGCTAAGGCCCTTTTGAATTACAAGTACACCCCATTTTGTATTATAGTCCAAGTGACTGAGCATTCCACAGAGTTGTATACCTTTAATTTAGTTCTCAGGAAGATTCAGCACTTTTCAGGATGTGGTCATTTTGAAATAGATACACCTCATATTGAGCATTCCACAGACACGTGGACCCTGAACGTAATTCTCAGGGAGATTCATAGACATGATATGACAATGCCGAGCATTCCACAAACATGTGTACACAACGTAGTTCTCAGGGAGATTCAGCAATATACAGGATATGACAAGGCTGGGTCCCTTTTGAAATAAATATACTATATACCTAGTTCTCAAGGAGATTCGGCATTAGACAGGATGTGACAAGGCTGGGTCCCTTTTGAAATAAATACACTATATACGTAGTTCTCAGGGAGATTCGGCATTAGACAGGATGTGACAAGGCTGGGTCCCTTTTGAAATAAATACACTATATACAGGATGTGACAAGGCAGGTTCCCTTTTAAAATAAATACACTATATACGTAGTTCTCAGGGAGATTCAGCATTAGACAGGATGTGACAAGGCTGGGTCCCTTTTAAAATAAATACACTATATACGTAGTTCTCAGGGAGATTCAGCATTATACAGGATGTGACAAGGCAGGTTCCCTTTTAAAATAAATACACTATATATGTAGTTCTCAGGGAGATTCAGCATTATACAGGATGTGACAAGGTTGGGTCCCTTTTAAATTACAGGTGGAACTCCTTTATTCCAACTCAATAGATTGAAGCAATGTGAAATCAAGTGTCTTGCTCAAGAACTGAAGGCACAGCCAGAAAATAGAACTCACATTATGAAATTCGCTCCTCCTACACCCACCCACATAGACCTTGTTTGAGGTAGAGATTGAGGACTCCACTGTCAAAAGCAAAATTCCCCTCCAGGGGTAACTTATTGATCATAAAAGCAAGATATAATTGTTTCTATATTTGGCACAAGGCCAGCAATTTGAAGGGAAGGGGAAAGTCGAGCAAGATGGTTGGATAACATCCATGAGCTTGACTGGTCTTGCTTGGATATCCACCCAGATCGGAGACGGATGCTTCTGACAGGACCCACTGGAGGGAGTGTTTTAAGGACTCTGCCTCCACAACCCTCTCAGGAATAAGTGGACGAAGAAGAAGGGTTAAGTCAATTAAAAATTTACCCCAGTGCATTACAGGTACTTTATTTTATCGACCCTGTAAGGATGAAAGGCAAAGCTAACCTCGTTGGGATTTGAACTCAGGACGTAAAGGGTTGTAATTAAATACTGCAAAGCATATTTTGTCTGACGCTCTACCGATTCTGCCAATCCACCACCCTCATAAAAAAAAGTTATAATGGGAGAGATTGAGCACTCCATCTTATCAAAAGCAAAGAATCCGCCCCCCCCCTCCCCAGGGGGGAGCTCACTGATCATAAATGCAAGGTATAAAGATATAGTTTTGATGAGGTGGAAGGGACAACACACAGTCTTGTTTCAAACTACCAGTAATAGAAAAATGGATCTGACAAGGTACCTTAATACCAGAACTTACCAAGCACGCTATTTCCTTATATATATATATATATATACTGTATATATATATATATATATATATATATATATACATTTATATATACTTTAAATTTGTCGTGTACGGCATAAAGCACTCACCCCTCAGTGTAAAGGGATCATGTAGGTGTCACAACAAAAAGCCCGCACCCAACACACACTGTAAAGTGGTCGTGTAGACGTCACAGCAAAAAGCATCCAGTCCACAGTAAAGTGGTCGTATAGGCGTCACAACAAAAAGCACCCAGCACACACTGTAAAGTAGTTGTGTAGTTGTCATGACAAATAGCACCCATTCCACACTGCAAAGTAGTTGTGTAGGTGTCATGACAAATAGCACCCAGTACTCACTGTAAAGTAGTTGTGTAGGTGTCATGACAAATAGCACCCAGTACTCACTGTAAATGAGTTTGGCATTAGGAAGGGCATCCAGCTGTAGAAACCACTTTATGAGCACAACATGGCCACCTGACCTAGCATTGCTCACAACTGGATAACTTGTCTAACCCATGTCAGCGTAGAAAAATGGACATTAAACGGTGATGATGATACATTACCAGCATGCAGTGAGGAGGAAGAATTCAGAGCTGTGTGTGAGCCTCCCAAAAGTCAGCTTGAAAGTGATACAGTGGCGAATGAGGTTAGCTGGACATGCTCACTGACCAACATTCAGAGCTGACACTGCACTCAGTGGTCCTGTGGGAGCCGGTCATGTAAGGGGCAAACGAAAGGGCAAAGGTTTCAGGGTAAACCAAACGTGTTAAGGTGAGCCACATTTCTGGTCTTGGTACTTTGTCAAAGGCCTTGTGTAGGTCCTAGACAATATACATAAAAAGTAGAGGTTGTCTCAGCTTTTCTCGTCAAGTTGTCCTGCACAAAAAAAAACCATGTCAACAGTGCCCCTGGAGGGTAAAAAAAAATCACATTGAAATTCAGGAATAATGGTGTTTTTTTTATGTCAAACGTTTTAACCCTTTTCTTACCATATATCTAATGAAAAACAATATATTTCAATTACTCTCGAGTCCCAAATAATAGGTGGTGAGTGGAATAAGTAAGGATGGGGATTGATAATTTTTCTAGGTTGTCTTCCTTGATTTTGATTTTTTTTTCGAAGTCAGAATTAGTCAGCCAGTTTACATATTGAGAACCCAACCCATCCTATTTATTTGATAACATATGAGATTTCTTGTAGTGTCTTTGTTTTGTCATGTATAATGTTTTTTAATATCGAAAGAAAATGAATTATCGCAGGAAGGCTACCCACTTAAAATAAAATTTTGCTAGAGATAAATTAGCAAAATTTAATAAGCAGGGAGCGAGGGAAGAAATATGTAAAATTAATAAAAGGTGGGGGAGGGGGGGGGGGGGGTATTTGAGACCTGAGAGTAATTAAAGAATTTGGAAATATTTACTAAAATTATTTCATTAAGATCATATTTGCAACATAACCTAACAAAAGGTTTTTATATAAAATATATGTTGGAAGATATTCATTTAAAAAGGAACCCTTTAAAATGGGTGGTTTTGTTTCATAGAACCAGGGGCCAGTTTTGTATCAAAAGAGTTAATGATGACTTTTAAGGGATTTACTAAAATTATTTCATTATCAAGATGGTGGATTAGCTGTATCGGTAGAGGGTCGGACGCCATACTTTGCAGCACAGAGTTACGGCCCTTTGTGGTCTGGGTTCAAATCCCGCCGAGGTTAACTTTGCCCTTCATCCTTACGGGGTCAATAAAATAAAATACCAGTAATGCACTGGGTAATTGCTGGCCTTGTGCCTAAAGTAGAAACAATTATCAAGATGGTATTTGCAACTTGGCCTAACAAAACATTTTTTTATATAAAATATGTTGGAATATATTAATTTTAATGTATGCATAGTCCCGTAAATCCTGATAGAGTCGTAGGGGCATCATATTGACATACTCCATTTTAAAAACTTGGTCGAGCCCATTCCTGTCCAGGTCTGAACACAGCAGATTTCTTAGCCGAGAATGATAGGTGAGAGAATAGAAGTGAGAAAGAGATATAGAGAAAGAATCAACTCCAATACTTGACTGGTACTTTTTTTTTTATCAACCTCGAAAGGATGAAAGGCAAAGTCGACCTCAGTGGGATTTGAACTCAAAGAGCAGAGAGCCAGAACAAAAACTGCAAAGCATTCTATCCGACATTCTAACAACTCTGCCAATTCACCACCTTATCAATTTATATAGGAACCCTTTAAAATGGGTGGTTTTGTTTCATATAACTAGATAGGTTTGTGTGAGTTTGTATAAAATATTCTTTGATATAATTATATTGGAAGATTTCAATTTAAGTAAGAACTCTTTGAAATGGGTGGTTTTGTTTCAGTAACTAGAGCTAGCTTTGTGTGAGTTTGTATAAAATATTCTTTTATATAATATTGGAAGATTTCAATTTAAGTAAGAACTCTTTGAAATGGGTGGTTTTGTTTCAATAACTAGAGCTAGCTTTGTGTGAGTTTGTATAAAATATTCTTTTATATAATATTGGAAGATTTCAATTTAAATAAAAACCCTTTAAAATGGGTGGTTTGCTTTCATAAAACTAGAGCTAGCCTTGTGTGGGTTAATATAAAACATTTTTTATATAAAATTATGTTGGAAAATTTCAATTTAAATAAGAACTCTTTAAAATGGATGGTTTTGTTTTATATAACTAGAGTTAGCCCTGTGTGGGTTAATATAAAATACTTTTTATATATAATTATATTGGAAGATTTCAATTTAACCCTTTAGCATGTAAACCGGCCATATCTGGCTAGAATCTCTCACCTCTTTCTGCTCAAACCAGCCACTCATACTGATGTTAAGGTATTGTTCTCAAAATAAATAGTATGAAAGTCTCATAGATTCAATATGTGAGATAATTATGTGAGGTAAAGCCTCTACCATGAAAATACAATAGTAAATATAGAAAATTGTGAATGCTAAAGGGTTAAATAAGAACCCTTTAGCAATTAAACCAGCCATATGCGGCCAGAATTCTCTCACCTCTTTCTGTTTAAACACGCTGTAACTGGCCACTCACACTGATGTTAAAGTATTTTTCTCAAAATAAATAATATCAAAATTTCATAGATTCGATATTATGCGAGATAATTATGCGAGGTTAAGCCTTTACCGTGAAAATACAATAGTAAATATAGAGTATTGTGAATGCTAAAGGGTTAAATAAGAACCCTTTTAAAAGGGTGGTTTTGTTTCATAGAAGCAGAGCTAGCCCTTTGTGGGTTAACATAGAATATTTTTTTATATAAAATATTGTCGCAATAGTTCAATTTAAATAAGAACCCTTTAAAAATAGTTGGTTTCAGTTCATAAGAACCATAGCCAAATTTTTTGGCATTAAAAGGGTTAAACTTTCATTTATTGTTTAAAAAAAAAACAACAAAAAAAAAACACAAAATTCCTCATCAGCAGACATCACAACAACAACAACAACAAAGAGAGTTGAATTTTCTATTTTTTTTCCTTTTCCTTTAAAGTGAAAGAAGAAAAAAAAAGAAAAATGAATAAAAATACAATAAGGTGGTGGTGAGTGGTGGTGGGGGTGGAGAGAGAGAGAGAGAGCGAAAGAGAGGAAGTTAAGATGAATTGTATGTCTGGTATATAAAGGTGTTAACACCCATAACAACTTGACTAGGGGCCTCCAGGGTTTAGATATGTCTCAGAATGGGATTCCACAGCACTCTAGTAGAGAGAGAGAGATAGAGAGTGAGGGAAATAGAGTGAGAGAGTGAGAGAGCAAGTGAGAGTGTGAGAGAGCAAGTGAGAGTGAGAGAGAGCAAGTGAGAGTGAGAGAGAGAGAGCAAGTGAGAGAGAGTGAGAGAGAGCAAGTGAGAGAGAGTGAGAGAGAGCAAGTGAGAGAGAGTGAGAGAGAGCAAGTGAGAGAGAGCAAGTGAGAGTGAGAGAGAGCAAGTGAGAGTGAGAAAGTGAGAGAGTGAGAGAGAGCAAGTGAGAGAGAGAACAAGAGAGAG
>OZ024763.1:26283685-26291185 GCA_964016885.1 Eledone cirrhosa | reverse complement strand
GCTCATAAAGGAACTATTCCAGTGTCCGATGTGGCTTGCTCAGACTAGTATAGCATAAAGGAACTAGTCCAGTGTCCGATGGCTTGCTATATTATGCTGAGCAAGCCACATCGGACACTGGAATAGTTCCTTTATGCTATACTATTCTGAGCAAGCCACATCGGACACTGGAATAGTTCCTTTATGCTATACTATTCTGAGCAAGCCACATCGGACACTGAAATAGTTCCTTTATGCTATACTATTCTGAGCAAGCCACATCGGACACTGGAATAGTTCCTTTATGCTATACTATTCTGAGCAAGCCACATCAGACACTGAAATAGTTCCTTTATGCTATACTATTCTGAGCAAGCCACATCGGACACTGGAATAGTTCCTTTATGCTATACTATTCTGAGCAAGCCACATCGGACACTGGAATAGTTCTTTTATGCTATACTATTCTGAGCAAGCCACATCGGACACTGAAATAGTTCTTTTATGCTATACTATTCTGAGCAAGCCACATCGGACACTGGAATAGTTCCTTTATGCTATACTATTCTGAGCAAGCCACATCGGACACTGGAATAGTTCCTTTATGCTATACTATTCTGAGCAAGCCACATCGGACACTGGAATAGTTCCTATATTTTCCTCAGAAGAAGAGATGTTAATCTTGAAATATCAGGAGATAAATGAATTAAGGTAAAAAAAAACACCCCCCGTTTCTTACTACTTGATTATTTTCTGTCCAATCTCCATTGTCGTGGCTTTCAAATTTCAAATTCTTTATATGATATACAATGCTTCAAGTAAACTACAAATTCATTCTATAATTTAGAAATATAGAAAATATTTTTTTTTGCGCACATGTGTGCATGAGAGAGAGAGCGAGTGCATGAGAGAGAGAGAGAGAGTGCATGAGTGAGTGTGTGTGAGTAAATATGTGAGAGAGAGTGTATGAGTGAGTGCATGTGTGTATGTGACTGTGTGTGAGTAACTATGTGAGAGAGTGTATGAGTGAGTGCATGTATGTATGTGTGAGTGAGTAAATATGTGAGAGAGTGTATGAGTGAGTGCATGTGTGTATGTGTGAGTGAGTATGTGAGTGTGTGTGAGTAAATATGTGAGAGATAGTGTATGAGTGAGTGCATGTGTGTATGTGTGAGTGAGTATGTGAGTGCATGCATGTGTGTGAGTGAGAGTGTGAGTGAGTGCATGTGTGTGAGTGAGTGTGTGAGAGTGCGTGAGTGAGTGCATGTGTGTGAATGAGTATGTGTGAGAGTGTGAGTGAATATGTGAGAGAGTGTGAGAGAGAGTATGAGTGTGTGTATGTGTGAGTATGTGAGTGTGAGAATGTGTGTGAGTGAGTGCATATGTGTATCTGTGAGTGTAAGGGTATGTGAGTGAGTACGTGAGTGTGAGAGTGCGTGCGTGTGAGTGTGAGAATGTGAGAGTGAATGCATGTGTGTATCTATGAGTGTGAGAGTGAGTACGTGAGTGTGAGAGTGAGTGTGTGTGTGTGTGTGTGAGTGTTAAATATCTGGTTGTCATTTTTTTTTTTTTTTTTTGCAAATTTAAAAAAAAAATTTTTTTTTCTTTTTAAATTTCATTTTATTATTATCATTGTTTTTTTTTTTACTCAAGAAGGGAAGGAAACATTAAGTCTTCCTCAGAGTTAATATTGTTGTGTCTTTTAGTGGGGTGGGGGGCAGGGGACGAGATAGAGAGAGAGAAAGAGAGAGAGAGGTGGGGGTGAAAGGAGGGGGACATTTCTTCTCCCCGCCCCAAAAAAAAAATAAAATAAAAATAAAATAATAATAATAATAATAATTAAAATAAAAACACACACACACAAAAAAAAAAAATTAAACAAGGTTCTGTTTTTTTTTTTTTAGTTGTTCCGATGTGTTCTGATGTTGATGTTCCGACGATAGGCAAACATGAAAATATGGTTGGTTGGTTGGTTGGTTGGTTGATTGGTTGGTTGGTTGATTGGTTGGTTGGTTGATTGGTTGATTGTAATAATGAGGCCTTTGAGCTGTTTTGACACTACAACTTCTACTGCCACCTAGTAGTAGTAGTAGGTGTTGTGATGGTGGTAGTAGTAGGTGTTGTGGTAGTGATGATGGTAGTGATGGTGGCTGTAGTAGTAGTAAATGTAGTAGTGATGGTGGTAGTAGTAGTTGTGATAGTAGTAGTAGGTGTTGTGGTAGTAGTAGTAATAGTAGTAGTAGTAAGTGTGACAGTAGTGGTGGCTGTGGTACTAGTAAATGTAGTAGTGATGGTAGTAGTAGTAGTAATAGTTGTGATGGTAGAAGTAGTAGGTGTTGTAGTAGTAGTAGCAGCAATAATAGTGGTGGTGTTTATGTGGTAGTAGTAGTAGTAGTACTGTTGTAGTGTCAAACAACACTAACAAAGACGATGACTGGTGCCAAGGAGTGAGAGAAAGAGTAAGACAGAGTGAGTGAGTGAGAGAGAGAGAGAGAGAGAGAGTGGGGATGAGTGAGATAGAGTGGTAGAGAGAGATTGAAAGAAAGAGTGTGTGAGGGTGAGAGAGAGAGAGATAAAGTGTGTTTGTATGAGAGAGTGAGTGAGTGTGTGTGTGTGAGAGAGACAAAGAGTGTATGTGAGAGAGAGTGTGTGTGCGTTTGTGTTTGATAGAGAGTGAGAGAGACAGCATCAGGCAAACCCGTAGGAATTAAGTGAACAAGTGATGGTGTGTTGTTGTTATTGTTGTTGAGCCATATATTTATATGTATACAAACATATATATATACATACATATATATATATATATAACTATGTTTATATATATATATATATATATACATATATAACTATGTTTATATATATATATATATATATATATATATATATATATATATATATATATATAACTATGTTTATATATATATATATATATATATATATAACTATGTTTATATATATATATATATATATATATATATATATAAAACTATGTTTATATATATATATATATATATATATATATAAAACTATGTTTATATATATATATATATATATATATATATATATATATATATATATATATACATATATAACTATGTTTATATATATATATATATATATATAAAACTATGTTTATATATATATATATATATATATAAAACTATGTTTATATATATATATATATATAACTATGTTTATATATATATATATATATATATGTTTATATAAATATGTTTATGTATGTATATATATATATATATATATATATATATATATGTTTATATCTAAACATATATATATGTAAAACATATACATATATGAAGATATATATGTTTATACATATACATATGTAAAACATATACATATATAAAGATATATATGTTTATACATATACATATACATATATATATATGTATATATATATATTTGAATATAAATACATATGTGTTTATACGGTTGCCAAGCCGGTGATGTTATGGACGCTGAAGATGAAGGTTACGACTAAGCACAGAACGAACATCATTTGTGAAGCGGAGTGCATCCAACATCGGTAAAAGACACAGGAGCGCTGTGTCTCGGGCGTCACAAAACCAGGAATCAATCGGAATTGCATTATCTGGAAGAATAGAGAAAAAGAAAAATTGTTTAAAGTTATATTCTAAATATTATTTCTACAAAATCACACAAAAGAATGTTTATAAAACAAAAAACTAAAGGCCTACTCCCTGAAGTGAAGATGGGAGATGAAAATAGGCAGTAAAATGTCAGTCGTAAGAACGTCAGATAGAATGCTTTGTAACATTCATTTCAGCTCTCTGAGTTCAAATCCTGCGGAGGTCAACTTTGTTTTTCATACATTAACCCTTTAGCATTTACATTACTCTATATAAACGTGGTTGGTGTTAGGAAGGGCATCTAGCCGTAGAAAACCTGCCAGACAGTCCTATACGAGCGAGACATGGTCACCTGACCAATCTTGCCTCAAGAAGGACAATTCCCATCTAAACCCAAGCTAGCGTGATACTATTGCATTTTTGTAGTAAAGGCTTTATCTTACATAATTATCTCACATAATATGGAATCTACAAGATCTTGATATTATTTATTTTGAGAACAATACCTTAACATCAGTATGAGTGGCCAGTTATGGCTGTTTTGAACAGAAAGGGGTGAGAGAATTCTGGCCGGATATGGCTGGTTTAAATGCTAAAGGGTTAATGGTTGATAAAAAAAAGTACCAGTCAAATACTGGGGTTGATTCTTCCTCTATATCTCTTTCTCACTTCCATTCTCACTCACTCTTTCTATCTTTCTCTGGAAGAAATATGCTGTATGCAGGCTTGGAGAGGAGATGGGTTCTGCCAGGTTTAAAAAATGCCCTAGAAATGATGTATGTCGATATGGTGCCCCTACAACTCCTCAGGAGTTATGGGCCTATGCCATACATATGAAAGATCCTGAGATCCTATAAGGGCTGATACCCCAGGAAAAAACTAAAGCTTTATTCCCTTGAATGAAGATGGAAGAGGTATTCAGTGATATACGAATTATACGTAAATCAACAAAAAAGGCACCTCTCTTTTATAGTAAAATTTGGCTAGTTGAGACATTTTTACTATGGCAAAACATCACTAGAATTATGACAACAAAAATTATTAGTTAATTTTTTAACATTTTCCCTTTATTTTTTCTCCATAAATTATATCACTGATTTAAAATCAATCATCATTTTCTTACAAACAAAATGTGTGAAACGCAGCAAGGCATGGGTAATTCGGCTAATATATATATATATATATATATATATATATATATATATATATATATATATATATATATGTTTCCTGGGAAACAATTATATGTTACAGGAGAGAGAATATATATATATTTGATACCTGGGTAAGATTTATATGCTACAGGTAATTTATTATTATTTCTGGCAATATTATTACAATATGACCCTCCTCAAATATAACAATATATATATATATATATATATATATATATATATATATATATATATGTTACCTGGGTAAGATTTATAGGGTGTGGACGATATTTGTTCGCAAGATTACTGTCTAGGAAAAAATAACACAGTAGTTTTATTTTTTAAGATTTATTTATCAAACTTGGGTCAGTTTGTGTTCATGACTTGTTCTTTCGATCTCACTCGATAAACCCGCCATTGGCTTTGATGACAGCCTCAAGGTGGCCCCGGATCCGGCTACAGGCCTTCGTCACTGTCCCCCGACTTAGGCCCCTAAAGGCACTTGTGATCCTGGCCTTCAGATCATCTTTCGTATTGCAGCTAGATCTGTTGGTGTCTCGTTCCACTGCGCCCCACACAAAGAAGTCGAGGGGGTTGCAGTCAGGCGAGCTGGGAGGCCAGATGTCCGGTGAAGTGTGGTCGACGAAGTTCTCTGACAGCCAGGCTTGGATCTTTCGGCTGGTATGGCAGGGCGCTGAGTCTTGCTGCCCACACGTACGGCCTACCTACAACTACCTGGTCGATCCAGGGCTTTACTACCTCGCTCAGAATGTGGATGTAGCCATCGGTTGTTAGCTTGAGGTGCTCAGGGAAGAAGTGAGGTGGCATGACGTCACCTTGACTGCTGACGACACCTAAGACCAATGTTGTCGCTGGAAACTTTGTCTGCATGACTCTGGGCACGTCTTTGGATGAGACAGCGAGCCACCTGTTGTTCTGGGAGTTGATCTTCTGGTCTTATTTGTCCGCCCGGCGCGGATTCCAAGAAGAACTCCATGTCTCTTCCACAAATTTGGAAATTTGGAGGTTCAAAATTATTCATAATCAATTATTCTGAAAATAAATAATGGAAATAGAGTCACTGTTTTTATGAAGACAAGATTGACAACAGAAGTAAAAAAAATTTGTATAAAATTAGCAGTTGAAAATTGCAAACAGATATCGTCCGCACCCTGTATATGTTACCTGGGTAAGATTTATACACTACAGGTAAGAGGGTGTATATATATAAATGTGTGTGTTACCTGGGTAAGATTTATAGGCTACAGGTGAATTATCCAAGATGAATATACTGGAGAGGTCGTTACTGATTGCTGCCAAATCTTTTGTGTAACTCCCAAAGTCAAAATTGCAATGCTGGAATATAAGAAGATACAATTAATTATTTAATTAATCAATCAATCATTAATGGATCAATCATCATCAATGGGTCAATCATCATCAATGGGTCAATCATAATTAATCATTACTATTTCCACGCTGTAAAGTGGACGTGTAAAAGACATGGCAAAAAGCACCCAGCCCACACTGTAAATGTGGTTGGCGTTAGGAAGGGCACCCAGCTGTGGAAAACCTGCCAGAAACACCCTTATTTGAGTGAGACAGGGTCACCCGACACAACTTGCCTCAAAATAGGACCCGTCTAACTCATGCTAGCGTGGCAGATGGACGTTAATCGATGATGACTTCCACTATCATCATCATCATCATCATTACCATGAAGATAACCGCTGACGCCACCACCACCACCATCGTCATCATAATCACTCCACTCTCACCGCCACTACCACTACCATCATCATCATAACCACCCCCTCACCACTTAATGAAAAAACACTTATGTTACTAAATCCCACTAAATTCTTGATTATTTTCAAAAGTTTTGGAAAATATCCATTAGAAATATGGTAACGAAAGGGTTAATAACAAAAAAAAGAAACCTGTTAACTAAGGTATCACTTACCTGTCTATAATACCGTTTCTTTAGAATTCCTCGGTTATTATCTAATTTATCTGCAACCGCTGCTCCGTAAATCTCCATACTAGCGGTGAACACTACTAAATCATACCAATGGCTCACCTGTAACAAACACACACGTTATTAATTAGGTTAATTAAATATATTGTATTATAACGAATGGCATGGAAATAATGATGAAATGTACAGGTGCTCATCATCATCCTCATCAATAACACCCCTACACCCACCCTCCTACTCCAGTCCACACCACCTTTGCACTGTAAAGGGGTCATGGAGGTGTCACAACAAAAAACACCCAGCCCACGTTGTAAAGTGTTGTGTAGGTGTCACGACAAAAAGCACCCAGTACTCACTGTAAAGTGGTCATATAGGTGTCACAACAAAAAGCTCCCAATCCACACTGTAAAGTGGTCATGGAGGTGTCACAACAAAAAGCAACCAGTCCACACTGTGAAGTGGTCATGGAGGTGTCACAACAAAAAGCAACCAGTCCACACTGTGAAGTGGTCATATAGGTGTCACAACAAAAAGCTCCCAATCCACACTGTGAAGTGGTCATATAGGTGTCACGACAAAAAGCACCCAGTACTCACTGTAAAGTGGTCATATAGGTGTCACAACAAAAAGCTCCCAATCCACACTGAAGTGGTCATATAGGTGTCACGAAAAAAAGCTCCCAATCCATACTGTAAAGTGGTCATATAGGTGTCCCAACAAAAAGCAACCAGTCCACACTGTGAAGTGGTCATATAAGTGTCACAACAAAAATCTC
>OZ024763.1:26276185-26281185 GCA_964016885.1 Eledone cirrhosa | reverse complement strand
TTTTTCGTGGCGCCTACACGTCCACTTTAATGAATGTATATATATATATATATACATATATATTTATGTAATTTTTTGCATGGTCTACACATACTAGATTCATTTGCCAAAATCTGGGGTTTTTCCCCTTGTGATTTCCACATGTGCTTTTACGCGGCTGTGTCATTCACAAATTTGGTACAGAGCAAAATACCTGTTGATAACGTGATATTCCTTGTTCGATCATTATGCCTAAAGCTTATAATTTTAAGCAGACAGTATTTTGATTTGGATTTTAACATCAATTCCAATGGGTCCAGGTCTGTGTTTTTTTATCATTTATTTTGTTTTGACCTGTTTAGCTTGATTTGCTTTTTGGCTTAGGTGGTTGATGCTTTCTTGACCACTTTTTCAGTTTTGTATGGCTTCTTAACATATTGTTTAGCTCTGGTTTTTTAACTACGGAGTGCTTGCCAGCAGCATTTCGTTTCGCTTTTTCTACCCGCCGAAATGCGATTATCGCTGAATTTATATTTATATATATATATATATATATATATATATATACAATGATATTAAATAAATGGAAACTCTATTTATAAAACCATATATATTTATAAATATAGTTTCTATTTATTTAATATCATTGAATACTTACTCCAGAAATCTGTCGAGTGCTGTTATAAACATCAGTTATAAACATCTATATTTGTTGAATTTCCAACAAATTAAATATCTCTTCTACACATATATATATACATTATACAGTATATATTATGTAATATATATATATATATATATATAATATATATATATTACATAATATATACAGTATAATGTATATATATATATATATATTACATAATATATACTGTATAATATATATATATAATAATAATAATTGTTTCTACTTTAGGCGCGAGGCCAACAATTTTAGGGGGAGAGAGAAAGTGAATTAAATCAACCCCAGTGAGGTGACTGGTACTTTATTTTATCGACCCCCATAAGGATGAAAGGCAAAGTCCACCTTGGAATAGTGAGGTATTTCTAATCTGACCCTTGACTGTGTCAGTTCACCCCACCCACCCTCCGATTAAGGGACCACAGACAATATATACATAAGAGTTAACAAGGAGACCCCCACCCCACTCCTAGTTTATCTACCAACTGACCCCCTCCTCGCTTTATAACCTGTTGGGGGTCATACCACCCCCATATTGAGGACCCCACATCAAACTGTGTACCCCCATAACTTGCTATGGGCCACACCACACCCTATAACCTGCTGTGTAGCCCCACACGACACCCTTTAACCTGCTGTGTAGCCCCATACCACATCTTATAAGCTGCTGTAGACTCCACACCCTCTTAACATGTGGCACCCCCCACACCTCACCCTATACTCTGCTGTGCCTCCACCCCATAACTCAGTGCCCCCACCACCACCTATAACCTACAGAGCCCCCACCACCACCACCTGTAACCTAGTGCTCCACCACCACCACCACTTATAACTTAGTGCCCCCACCACCACCACCTATAACTTACAGTGCCCCCACCACCACCACCTATAACTTACAGTGCCCCCACACCCTACAACCTCCAATGAGACCCCCTCACACCACCACTCCCTCACCTGCTATATGTAATAAACAAAAGAGAGAGGCAGACAGACAGAGAGAGAAACGTGTCGGTGTCTGCGCAGCATCAGTTATAAGGTAACTGTGATAGAAAATGGTATTTACTACATGTCAGGTTAAATAATAAACATGTTGGCTACATGCCAAGATTGTTTAATAGGTGGAAGTGGGGGGAGTGTGGAGGGTGGGGGTAGTGGTGGTGGTGGCGAATGGGGGATGAAACTTGAAGTATAGAGAGTGAGAGAGTGGGAGAAAGAATGAGTGTCAGAGAGTGAGAGAGGGAATGAGTGAGAGTGAGTGAGTGAGTGACAGACAGAGAGGGAGTGAGAGAGTGAGAGAAGGAGAGAGTGAGAGAGAGTGAATGAGTGACAGTGAGAGAGAGAGAGTGAGAGAAGGAGAAAGTGAGAGCGAGAGAGAGTGAATGAGATAGTGAGAGGAGAGATCTTGAAGAATAAAGAGGGGAGTGAGAGTGGTAGCGAGAGGAAGAGGAGTGAGAGTGGTAGCGAGAGGAATGAGAGTGTGTGTATATGAGAGAGAGAGATAGAGAGAGGAGGAACAAACGAAACCAAGTTTTTTGAAGAGGCTGGTAGTGAGAGAGAAAGAGAGCAGTAGAGAGAAAGAGAGCAGTAGAGAGAAAGAGAGCAGTAGAGAGAGAGAGAGAGTGAGAGAGAAGGAGAGAGAGTGAGAGAGTTATGAGAGAGAGAGAGAGAGTTATAAGGAGAGAGAGTGAGAGAGTTATTTGAAGAGAGAGCAACAGAGCAAGAGAGGTGGAGAAAGAGAATGAGAGGGAAAAGAGAGCAACAGAGGTGGAGAAAGAGAGGGAGAAGAGAGAGCAAGAGAAAGAGAGCAAGAGAAAGAGAGGTGGAGAGGGAGAGGGAGAAGAGAGAGCAAGAGAAAGAGAGGTGGAGAAAGAGAGAGAGAGGGAGAAGAGAGAGAGCAACAGAGCAAGAGAAAAAGAGGTGGAGAAAGAGAGAGAGGGAGAAGAGAGAGAAACAGAGCAAGAGAGGTGGAGAAAGAGAGAGAGAAGAAAGAGAGAGCAACAGAGCAAGAGAGGTGGAGAAAGAGAGAGAGAAGAAAGAGAGAGCAACAGAGGTGGAGAAGAGAGAGCAACAGAGCAAGAGAAAGAGAGATAGAGAAAGAGAAGAAAGAGAGAGCAACAGAGAAAGAGAGGTAAAGAAAGAGAGAGTGGTATTAAATACGATTGTTCTCTTTGATAACCTTGACTGCTGACTTTGGTTTCATGTTTGGAGTTTGGTAGCACCATGGAACTAGTACCCTGTCTGTCTGTCTGTCTCTCTGTTGGTAGCTGTTGGTATGTGAAGGGTGTTGGTGTTGGTAGCACCATGGAACTAGTACCCTGTCTGTCTGTCTGTCTCTCTGTTGGTAGCTGTTGGTATGTGAAGGGTGTTGGTGTTACCATGGAACTAGTACCCTGTCTGTCTGTCTCTCTGTTGGTATGTGAAGGGTGTTGGTGTTGGTAGCACCATGGAACTAGTACCCTGTCTGTCTGTCTGTCTCTCTGTTGGTATGTGAAGGGTGTTGGTGTTGGTAGCACCATGGAACTAGTACCCTGTCTGTCTGTCTCTCTGTTGGTAGCTGTTGGTATGTGAAGGGTGTTGGTGTTGGTGTTACCATGGAACTAGTACCCTGTCTGTCTGTCTCTCTGTTGGTAGCTGTTGGTATGTGAAGGGTGTTGGTGTTGGTGTTACCATGGAACTAGTACCCTGTCTGTCTGTCTCTCTGTTGGTAGCTGTTGGTATGTGAAGGGTGTTGGTGTTGGTGTTACCATGGAACTAGTACCCTGTCTGTCTGTCTCTCTGTTGGTAGCTGTTGGTATGTGAAGGGTGTTGGTGACACCGTGGAACTAGTACCCTGTCTGTCTGTCTCTCTGTTGGTAGCTGTTGGTATGTGAAGGGTGTTGGTGTTACCGTGGAACTAGTACCCTGTCTGTCTGTCTGTCTCTCTGTTGGTAGCTGTTGGTATGTGAAGGGTGGTGGTGTTGGTGTTACCATGGAACTAGTACCCTGTCTGTCTGTCTCTCTGTTGGTAGCTGTTGGTATGTGAAGGGTGTTGGTGTTGGTGGCACCATGGAACTAGTACCCTGTCTGTCTGTCTGTCTCTCTGTTGGTAGCTGTTGGTATGTGAAGGGTGTTGGTGTTGGTGGCACCATGGAACTAGTACCCTGTCTGTCTGTGTGTGTCAGTCTGTGCATGTGTCTGCCTGCGTGTATGTGTGTGAGTGTCTGTATGTGTGTGTGAGTGTCTGTACCTGTGTGTGAGTGTGTATGTGTGTGTGTGTATGTGAGTGTATGTGTGAGTGTCTGTATGTGTGTGTGTGCCAGTCTATCTGTCTGTGTGTGTCTATGTGAGTGTCAGTGTGTGTGTGTGAGTGTATGAGAGTATGTGCGTGAGTGTCCGTCTGTCTGTGTGCGTGTGTGTCAGTCTGTGTGTGAATGTGTTTGCCTGTCAGTCTCTATATGTATGTGTGTGAGTGTGTCTATGTATGTGTCTATCAGTGTGTGTGTGTGTGTGTGTGTGTGTGTGTGTGTGTCTCAGTATCTGTTGGTATGTGAAGGGTGTTGTTTACCAGTTCTAGTCACTAGTAAACACAACCTGAGAGCTATTTATTACACAGTGTCTTGGGGGGTGGGGGTGGGGGGTGTACTAATACTAATATTAACTAACCAACCACATTAAATGGTAATGGTGGTGGTAATGTAATGCTAGTAGCTGTGGAACCCAGCTACTAGAAACAATACATTACATAACCATCATCATCATCATCTTCACTCCAGCATCTTCCTCACCACCACCATCTCATCATCATCATCACTGCCATCATCACTAATACATCCACCACCACCTTTATCACCACCACCACCACCATCTTCATCACCACAACCACCACCACCACCTTCATCACCACCACCACCACCAACAGTGTTGTGTAACATCTGTGCAGTAAAAAAAGGCCTTCAATGGATGTGCAATGCTGACGTGTTTCAACAACAAAGCTTGGATTAAGAGAGAGAAAAAAGCTGGGTTTAAGAGGAAACAGATGTATCTTGCAAGAGAGAAGACTGCTCTGGTACAGACATGTGTTGTGTATAGATGGTGATTGCTGAGTGAAGAAGTACCAGGAAATCCCAGTTGAAGGAAGCTGCAGTAGAGGTATACCTGAGTTTAAGAGGAAAAAGATGTATCGTGCAGGAGAGAAGACTACTCTGGTATAGAAATGTGTTGTGTATGGATGATGATTGCTGGGTTACGAAGTGCCAAGAAATCCCAGTTGAAGGAAGCTGCAGTAGAGAAAACTGCACTGGTATAGACATGTGATGCAATGTGGTGTTGAGGTACAACTTACCTTTAATACAAAGTCTGG
>OZ024763.1:26268685-26271185 GCA_964016885.1 Eledone cirrhosa | reverse complement strand
GGAGTGGTGATGGTAGTAATGGTGCTGGTTGTAGTGGTGGGTGCTGGTGGTAGTGGTGGAGGTGGTGTATGCCGGTGGCTCTGGTGATGCTAGTGGTGTTGGTGATGCTAGTGATGGTGCTAGTGATGGTATTGATAGGAGGATGGGGGTGAGGGTTCCAGAGAGACTGTCTCAGGGGAATGGAATGCAACAGGCCAACTGTATGGTGCTTCTACCTCCCTACCACCACCACCACCACCACTACCTTCCTCATGCCCCCCCCCCCCCCAACCTATCTCCCTTCCTCCCTCTATACACCACACAGCTGCTGCTGGTGCCATATACACCAGAGATCAGTTACAAACCCACCCCTACCCCTCTCTGAAGATAAGAGAAGGTTGAATGGTTAGATGGTAGGATGGTAGCAGGGGGGGGGGGGGGGTAGTTGGTTACACAGACCAGCTCCTGTGTCCCTTATCACCAAAGATAAGAAAACACTCTCGCTTCTCCTTCCACCCAGGGGCAGTGGGGGTTCTCACTCTCTCCTAAACACTGACCCTCTCACTCCAAACCCCCCTCCCCGCTATCTGTTTCACTCACACACACAACTCCACCCTCTCTCTCACAGCCACCCTTTCTCCCACACACCCAGCCCCATCCTATACCCCCCTCCCCCCAAGTGGTAAAGTGACATGTGGTGAATACAGGCCGAGAGGGGGGGGGATAACAGGCCCACACAGACATACAGACAGACAATCAGGGATCAAGAAACCACACAAGTACCTCCACCCATGACACCACCCACCCCATGCATTCACTTTTCAAACATAAGTTTATATATATATATGTCTGTATATATATAGCGTCTATAATAACGGCCCTTTTCTGTTTTTAATGTATCCTTGTTAACTTATATCCCTTGTGATTTTGAATTTTTACCTCACTGCCGTTAGCGAGCTTATACTATTAAGTCTACGCTAAGGTATATCAATATCTTAACACCAAATATTATATTTTATCTGATGAAAGCACACTAAAATTTTGTGCCCTTGAAATATGTATTATAAAATAAATACGATATTTTCCATTTATTTATATTGTTAAAATTAATAATATTCCACTGAATGATAATCAACAAACCATATAACTCATTGTTTATATATATCATCATCATCATCATTTTACGTCCGCTTTTCCCTGCTTGCAAGGGTGGGACAGGTCTTATTCAGCACAGCATCTCTCCACTTTAATATTACAGTAGAGGCTGTTTGCATAATTGCAAACAAATCAAATATTATTATTAATATTTGAAAAACTCAGATTACCTTTATTGTATTCAGCCATGTAGCGCGATAAACTATTTGTTAGTCATTTGTGTATATATATTATTGAATAAAGCGACAGGAGGCAGGAAAGATTTTATTCTGGAGGCACTATATATATATTTCAACAACCAGTAAGATTCCAGTGACATTATCAGGTGTTTTGTATAACATGATGAACACAGGTTGTGTTCACAGAGACAAAAATAAAGATAAAAATAAAAATGCTTGATTTGGGGGCAGCCTACATCCGATCCCTTAGACTTACTGCCTCCTGTCACTTTATTCAATAATGTTTAACTCCATCCATGCACCACCAACAGAATCTTACAACAAAGATGATTGAGTTGCGTCACGTTGAGTGCTTTCATACTATTCCATCATGGTTAACTACACCGAATGAAAAGTTCTATCCAATGTTGAACCACTAACTTCAATGTGTATATATATATATATATATACATATATATATATATATATGTGTATATATATATATATATATATATAAATATGTATGTATATATATATGTATATATATATAAATATGTATGTATATATATATGTATATATATATAAATATGTATGTATATATATATGTATATATATATAAATATGTATGTATATATATATGTATATATATATAAATATGTATGTATATATATATGTATATATATATAAATATATATATATAAATATATATGTATATATATATATAAATATATATATATAAATATATATGTATATATGTATGTATATATATATGTATGTATATATATATATATGTATGTATTTATAATCAATTCGCTGCATAGGAAAATACCCGGTGCTACCGGAGGTTTATATAGAGATGACATGCTTTTACTTATTGAAAATAATAACTCTGAACTAAATAGAAAAAGAAAACAAATTACACAATTTTTTAATTACTTTAATCTAAAAATAGAAATTGAGAATAACCATAGAATAGTCAATTTCCTAGATGTAACATTAAATCTCAACACATGTCTTCACTATCCATTTCACAAGTTGAATGAAAACTTAAACTATGTCAGTTTTAACTCTAACCACCCCAGATCTGTCAAAAATACTATAGTGAACTCTGTTCAAAAACGTATCTCTAGAATCTCATCTAATAAAAATATTTTCGACGAAAAAGCCCAGTATTACAATGAAGCGTTAGCTAGAGCAGGATATAGTGA
>OZ024763.1:26258685-26263685 GCA_964016885.1 Eledone cirrhosa | reverse complement strand
TACATACACATACATATACATACATACATACACATACATACATACACCTAAATATAAACATATATAAATACACACATACGAATAAAGACATATATTCACACATAGACACCTATATACACATATATATATATATATATATATATATATATATATATATCTATATACACACACATACACATACATACACATATATATATATATACACATATATACACACGCACACACATACAGACACACATACATACTCACATACATATATATATATATATATATATATATATGTATGTGAGTGTGCGCAAATACATACATATATATACACACACACATACAAACACACACAAACACATACATATGCATACATGCACACACACACACATATATCACATAGATACTAAGATAAACATATAAATAGAGAGACATACAAATATATACAGAACCCATATACACATACATGCAAACACGCATATACATATATACATATATACACACATATATATTCCTATATACAAGCATACACATACGCACACATATATACATATACCTACACATATATATACCACACATTCACATACACGTACATATATAATACATATATATACACATACATATACATACATATGTATGTACAATCATATATACACACTCAATCTTACATTCATATTTACATGCTCATATATGTATTTTTATATCTAGAAATAAATACCAAAAAAAACTATATAGACACCCATCTACCCAAATTCATACATATACACTTACAAAAACAGATGATAATAGTATGGGGGAAAGGGGGGGGTTTGGAGAAGGGGATCAAAGTAAATATATGTTTCAAGAAACCTATAATATTTTCCATATCTTAATTCAATGTATGTTCTTACATATTTTCAATGCTAGGAAATACGAAATCTATGCATCACAAAATAAAAAAGTATACCATTAATCATATGTCAACTAAACCAAAGATAGTCAACATATTGATTTCCAAGGTGTAAATTAGTTATGTTTATAATATTTGAAGCAGAATTATGAAGTCAAACAGTAGTAGATTATTAATTACATTATAACTAAATTAAAGTTAATAATAGGGAAAAGAAACCCAAATAAAAATAAAATAAAGTATTACATCGGTAGTAGCATATAAATTATATGTTAACTAAGTTAAAAATTATATATTTATTTCAATAGTATATGTTAATTAGTATATGTTAATTAGGTATACAATACATAAAGCAGATATTGTATTTCATCAATAGCATAATATAATTATATGCAAATAAAAATCAAAATTAATACGCATACACATACATATACATACACATACACATACATATACATATACATACACATATATATATATATATATACATATATATACACACATACATACATATATAGTCACATAAATATACATACAGATACACATACAATACACACATATACATATACATATAGATATACATATCTTTTCCAAAAAATTTGCACAGAATATATTAACTAGGTATATATCCAAAAACACCTCCCATTCTATGATTACATGAAATTCTGCAATTCGTCTGTACAAGGATACTAATTTTAAGCAAATTAAAATTAAAATTAAAGTTTTAGGTTGATTAAAGCTAAAACCAAATAATAAATATATTTCCAAAATGTATATTAATTAGGTCAATAATACTAAAAATTCTTTCTCCGTCATAGGATACATGATATTATTTTGTTATATTTTATCTGTAAAAGAATTATAATAAAAAAAAAAAAATTTTATAATAAAAGGTTAAACTAAATTAAAAAATTATAATAAAAGGTTAAAATAAGTTAAAATTAATCTATAAATTAAATTACTGAATATATATTAGTAATATTTAAAGGTTTTTCAAAATTAATGATTACATAATATTTTCTCATCTGTAATAAAATATTAATTAAATTAAATTTATAGGTTAACTAACATTTAAATTAAATTAAATTCTAGAATAATGTTATTAATTAGGTTTATAATATTTAAATGTTTTTTTTAGTTTATGATTACACGATATAATTAATTCCTGTCTTTTATTTAATAAGATATCCCTAGACTTCATTATTTCAAATAGTTCTTGGGAACATAATCTACATTCCTTTCTATTATTTTGATAAGGGGTGGCTCTTTTGAGCACACTCCAGGTCAAATCATATTTTATATTTTTATTTTTATAACTATTGATTTTTTCTGCTAGAGATGTTGTATTAGCCAGTGCGGCATTTTTAAAGCTATGTTTGTGGGTATTATACCTTGTCTTAAAATTGTTAGAGGTAGCTCCTATATATGAGCAAATAGAATCTTTAGTTTTAACATTACATTTATAGACTATGTTGTTAACAAGACAATTCCCTTTTAATGGGCAGTTTGTTTTGTTTCTACAGTTACATCCTTTCGTTAATTCTGTATTTGAGGAGATATTATTGTTAATTTGATGTACATTTATATGCATTATATGCACTTATATTTTGTTTTATGTTATTTGTTGTAGAATATGAGAATTTAACTGTAGACCTATTTAAGATTTGATGGTATTTGTGGTTTGGCGGGAAGTTTTTCTCAAGGATATAAAAAAATTTTTTAGCAATATTATCCTTAACTTGTAAATTAAAAGGAGCATTATACCAAGTAACTCGTCTATTACGGTTTCTATGTTGTTTATTATTTTTATTATTTTTATATGTTGTATCATGATTTTTACTAGGAGGAATAATGTTAATGATCTCACCACAACTATTTTTAGTTATATTTGTAGATTTAGGTGTTTTATCTTTTTTATTAGGAGTTTTATTATTAATATTTATTATAGTCTTATGATGAGTAGTTTTTTGAGGGTTACTATACTTTATATTAGAAGATTTAGTATTTTGGGGTATACTGTGGGTGGCATTTAGGTGTGTACCTTTCATTTGGTGTTTGTTGGTAATATTATGCTGTATGTTTTCAGTATTTTTAGTAGAAGTTATATACTCTAATCTATTTTTGTGGCCACTTCTATCTAGAGCTTCATTATAAAAGGTCGCATTTTTATCAAATACATCTTGGTTAGAAGAAAGGTTAGAAATTCTAAGTGATATATTATATGCAAGGTTTTTAAGGATAGATTTAGGGTGATTAGATTGTGAGTGTATGTAATGTAAGTTTTGGTTAGGTTTATGGTAAGGTTGGTATATACCCGTAGCTAAATCTAAAGTTATATCTAGGAAATTTACTACTTTACTTGTTTTTTCAAAAGTAATATTAAGATTATAATAGTCCTTAAGGAAAGTTCTAATATGCTTTTTGTTTTTTTCGATTTCTGAAAGGCTAAGGTTGTTAGAAAGAAGAAGACAGTCATCACGATATAAACCACCTTTGAGGTGGGGAAAAGAGGCATTTATGTTGAAAAGGAGAAAGAGGCCCACAAGATCAGTAATTTGGGCAGAATCGCTTGAACCCATAGTAATATCAAAAAGATTACTATAAGTGTTTCTGGTCCAGTATTCATTCTGAAATTCAATAAGTGTTTGTCTAGCATGTGTAATAATGTTAATGTCATCCGAAGTTAAATTAGATCTATTTTTAGCAAATATTAATGCTTTGTTCAGGAGTATGGGTGATATAGAAGAATAATAGTTATCTATATCAAACTGTAGGAAAGAAGCAGAAGATTTACACCTAATATTTTTAAACCAATTAATTACCTGGGAGGTGTTTTCCCAGAGTGGTAAAATAACGTATTTTCTTATTTGTGGGATGACTCTATCTAAAATTTTTTTGCTAATTATTCCAATATCTGATTTGGAGGGACATATAAGTCTAATAGAAGGATTAGAGTTAAAGTTAGATTTGTGATCTTTCAGGTTGAAATGTGGACTTCTCAATGCCAAAGGGTTTTACATGTATATACACACACCAAACTGCTTTTTAACCCTTTGTGTTTTCATTGGTCAATTTTGAACTGATATTTTGAATTGTTGTTATTATCAATAAATATACTTCATTATTTCTGAAGACGGCGTATATATGTGTTAGGTATGTATATTTAATCTTGATAATTTGTATAATTTTGTATAATTTTGTACATAGATCTGTTAAATATGCATACCAATTATAGCACATATATGCCCTAGAAACGATCGTTAAATAGTGAACTTTTTTTGTTTAATATAAGGAATTGTTTGTTCATTATTTGTTTAATATTTTATATATATATATATATATATATGTATATATATATATGTATGTATATATATATATATATGTATATATATATGTATATATATATATGTATATATATATATATATGTATATATATATATATGTATATATATATATGTATATATATATATATGTATATATATATATGTATATATATATATATGTATATATATATATGTATATATATATATGTATATATATATATATATATATATATATATATATATGTGTATATGTATATATATATATATGTATATATATATATATATGTATATATATATATGTATATATATATATGTATATATATATATATATGTATATATATATATGTATATATATATATGTATATATATATATATATGTATATATATATATATGTATATATATATGAGAAAGACTGCTTTTATGAGCAACTTTTGCAAACAACCACAATGACAGAGGACGGAGACATCGTTATGCTAGCAGGAGACTTCAATGGTCATGTTGGACAGCTCCAGGATGGTTACACTGGGGTACATGGTGGGCACGGTTACGGTTCAAGAAATGAAGAAGGAGTGAGACTTCTTGAATTTTGTGATGCAAGTACATTGATTATTTGCAACACAAACTTCCAGAAACCTGCCAATCACCTAATAACCTACAAATCTGGTGAGCACATAAGCCAGATTGACTTCCTGCTAGTTAGGCAGCGGGACAGGCAGATAGTGTCTAATACCAAGGCATACCCTGGGGAAGAATGTACCCCACAGCATAGGTTAGTTGTTAGTGATATCTCAGTAAGCAAGAG
>OZ024763.1:26183685-26248685 GCA_964016885.1 Eledone cirrhosa | reverse complement strand
TACGTGGACCAATCATAAGCCAGAGACCCCCCCCCCACACGCATCACCATTATTATTATTATAAGCCAGAGACCCCCCCCCCCACACGCATCACCATTATTATTATTACGCGGACCAATCATAAGCCAGAGGCCTATACTATCGCTTGCACGGTTGCCTTCGATATATGATGGATGGATGGATGGATGGACGGACTGCGGAATCCTGGAGAGTGGAAGGGAGAGAAAAATCTGGACGCTCAGAGCGAAAATGCCAATGCTAAAGTCAAATTCACCTCGTGGACGAGAATGCGAGCACTCTTCTTTGTTTCGCCTGCGGATGGCTAACATAACCCCATCTCCCCCCGCCCCCCACCACCCCCACCCTCCAAACGCGATCCAAAACTTCAGAGTTGGTACCATAAATGTAGGCACCCTAAAGGGTCGCGCTAACGAGGTTGTAGAAATGCTTGAACGTAAGGAGGTCGATGTTTGTTGTATTCAAGAGACCAGGTGGAGGGGTGGGTCTGCTAGATTCATTGAGGGTAAAAAACGATGTTATAAGTTTTTCTGGGTGGGAAACGACGATGGGCTGGGTGGAGTAGGAATCATGGTAGCAGAAAAGTGGGCAGATAAGATAATAGACGTAAATAGAGTGAACGACAGAATAATTAAAATACGACTTGTCCTCAATAGAACTACGGTGACAGTAATATCTGCGTACGCACCCCAATCCGGACTGCCCGGCACTATAAAAGACAGATTCTATGAGACACTGATGCTCACTACCTCCCAAATATCTGACAGTGACTATATAATTATTGCAGGCGACCTAAATGGTCACGTTGGGCAACATTGTGACGGCTACGACGAAATCCATGGAGGCTATGGGTTTGGTACTAGAAATGAGGAAGGCTCCAGAATCCTGGAATTCTGTGATGCAAATAACCTAACTATCTGTAACACTAACTTCAAAAAACGTGACAATCACCTGATCACCTATAGATCCGGGGAACACACAAGCCAGGTAGATTATATCCTTACCAGAAGACGTGACAGAGTGTCTGTTGTAAACACTAAATCCCTCCCCCATGAAGAATGCACCTCCCAACATAGACTGATAATTAGCGACCTCATAGTCAGGACGAGACGTACTCGACAGCAGAAGAGGAATATCCTCAGGAGGAAAATATGGAAGCTAAAGGACCCCACAGCCAAAAATAAATTTCAAAACATATTACTTGATGCTTTCGACAGTAAGGAAGAACATTTAGAGTCGGACAATATAGAGGGACAGTGGGAATTTCTGAAAGCAAACCTGCTGTTGGCGACAGACGAAGTCTGTGGCTGGAGCAGGCCTGTAGGCAGGAGGAGAGTAACATGGTGGTGGAACAGTAAGGTGGAGGGGTCAATTAAGGCCAAAAAGCAGGCTTGGAAAGTATGGCGGGATGGGGGAAGTAGAGTAGACTATTAAGTGGCCAGGAGGGAAGCTAGGAGAGAAGTGTACTTAGCAAGAAGGGAAGCTGAGGAAAGAAAGTTCAAGCATGTCCTACAACGCGATGACCAAAAACGTGAGGTGTTCAGGATTGTTAGGCAATGCGTCAAGGAAAACCGTGATATTGTCGGGGAGAAGTGTGTACTTAACGATGATGGCATACTTGCCATCACCGACACTGATAAGAAGGTAGCTTGGAAGTGTCACTATGAAAGGCTACTAAATGAGGAGAATAAATGGGAGAAAGACAGTCTCCCCCATGTCGACCCAATAGAGGGACCAGCAGTGTGAGTCGAGGGGAGTATAATAAGTAAGGCAATCAAGGATATGAAGACAGGTAAGGCGGCTGGGCCTTCGGAAATAGTTGCTGAGATGCTGAAGGCATCTGGCACGGTGGGACACACCATGGTCACCCGCATAGTTAACCAAGTCGTACAGAATGGGGTTGTTCCGAAGGACTGGCATAGCAGCATCATCGTTAACTGTTATAAGGGTAAAGGAGACGCCCTAGATAGGAGTAACTATAGAGGCATTAAATTAATCGACCAGGTCATGAAGGTCACGGAAAAAGTAATAGCGCAACTAATCAGAGAGAGAATTGACCTAGATGAAATGCAGTTCGGGTTTGTGTCAGGCAAAAGTACCACAGACGCTCTTTTCATAGTACGACAACTACAGGAGAAGTTCCTAGCTAAAGGTAAACCCCTCTACTTAGCTTTTGTCGACTTGGAGAAAGCCTTCGACAGAGTCCCCCGCTCCATTATCTGGTGGGCTCTTAGAAAACTAGGCGTTGACGAATGGCTTGTGAGGGCCATACAAGCCATGTATAAAGAAACAGTCAGCAAGGTTAGAATTAACAACGAATATAGTGAAGAGTTTAGCGTAAAAGTTGGCGTCCATCAGGGCTCTGTTCTCAGCCCCCTACTATTTATTATTGCCCTTCAGGCTATAACAGAGGAGTTCAAGACAGGCTGCCCATGGGAACTCCTATACGCAGACGACCTGACACTCATAGCGGAATCAATGGCCGAGCTAGAGAAGAAATTCCAAACATGGAAGCACGGCCTAGAGTCAAAAGGACTTAAAATTAACCTGGCTAAGACCAAAGTTCTAGTTTGTAGGAAAGAAAACAAGGCGGCGGTCCCTTCTGGGAAATGGTCGTGCTCGGTGTGTAGGAAAGGCGTAGGTAGAAACTCCATTTTATGTCCTAAATGCAAAGTATGGGTGCATAATAGATTTTACATGTGGCCGGTGTTCTGGTGCAATAAGTAGCAGCAAGTGCCCACAAAATACTAGCTCTTTCAATTGCGCAGAGGGTTCTATAGAAATAGTGGACAGCTTCCGTTACCTGGGCGATAAAATCAGCAGTGGGGGAGGGTGCTCTGAAAGTACTGTAGCTAGAGTCAGAACTGGTTGGAAAAAGTTCAGAGAGCTTATACCACTATTAGCTGCTAAAGGGTTCTCCCTAAAAATGAAAGGCAGGTTGTACGATGCCTGCATACGAACAGCAATGTTGCATGGCAGTGAGACCTGGGCATTGTGTGCAGAGGATATACGCAGACTAGAGAGGAACGAAGCTTGCATGCTCCGCTGGATGTGTAACAGTAATATACGTGAACGGCAAAGCATAAACGAACTAAGGAAAAAATTAGAGATAAGAGGGATCAGATGTTGTTTACTCGAGAGAAGGCTACGTTGGTATGGACACGTGATGCGCATGAAAGACGATAGCTGTATAACAAAGTGCAGGGCAATAAAGATAGAGGGTAGCCACGGAATAGGCAGACCTAGAAAAACCTGGGACGAGCTGATAAACTCCGACCTCACACACTTACACCTCTCCAAGACAATGTCACTGGACCGAGACCTTTGGCGGTACTCAGTAACAGAGAAGACCCGCCTTGCCAGTAGGCATCTCTAACAAAATACACCCCGTCCCGCCACCACCCCCACCCATCCACACCACCCCGTCCTATGTAAAGTTATGTTGGTGCCGCGCCATCCAGGCCGAAACAAATGAGATCGTGTAGGTGTCACGACAAAAAAACACACAGTCCACGCTGGCCGTGTAGGCAACACGGTAAAAACCTCCCAGACCCACACTGTAAATGTGGTTGGTGTTAGGAAGGGCATCCAACTGTAGAAAACCTGCCAGACAGTCCTATGCGAGCAAGACAATCACTCTTGCCTCAAGTGGGACTACCCCCGTCCAAACCCATGCAAGCGTGGAACACGGACGTTAAATGATGATGATGATGATGATATATATACATAGTAATAATAATAGTAATAACAATAAATGCGTGTATGTATTTATTTAATTTCTATTTCCTCTGTATTGTATTTTATTTACTTTATTCTTAACTCTGAAGCGGAGATTCATTCGGTTTCCTAGTTAGAATTTTAGTCTACGACTTCAGCTATACCATTTACGTGGTCTTGTCTTTGCGTGCAATTGTTCTCCACGCTCCACATATGACGTATTATCTTCATTTTTTCCGTTCATTGCCAGAGAACGTCTATGCACCACCTAAGAGAACATTAGTCTACGACCTCTTTTATACCATAAACGTGGTTATGTCTTTGCGTGTAATTGTTTTTCACCGCTCCTATTAATGACGTATTATATTCGTTTTTTCCCGTTCTTTGCCAGGGAACGTTTCCACGTCTTCCTCCGGTTGCAACGTTTTTTTAAATATCCACTTCTGCGTTTACAGATTGACTTTGTTAGTTTCAGAAGATCCCGTTAAGGGTGAAAGCAGCGATTCTTTGCTTAAACTTTAATCTGTTATTTTAATAAATATATATATATATACATATATATATATCATCATCATCACTGTTTAATGTCCATTTTCCAAGCTTGCATGGGATAGGCAGGTCAGCTACATCATGAGACAAGTCTGGCTAGTTGACCACGCCGTACCTTGCTCTATCGGAACTGTATTTTGCCTGAGTATTCTACAGCTGGATGCCCTTCCTAACACCAACCACATTTACAGTGTTGAACATATATGTGTGTGCGTGTGTACATATATATGTGTGTATGTGTGGGATATTCTGAGATCTAAGACAAAGGGGACAACTGCTCAATCTATGGCAAGAGAACTTAAGTTTTTATTAAATTTCATACACTTAACAGGTATGTGCTACCTTATGTTTTAGGGTCCAGATATGACCACCACTGTATGACCACCCCTGTATAGTGGAGTAGTCATTCTAGAACTGACCTTTCTCGTCAGGTGTTGACCTTGTACCTGCTGATAGAGACCAGATTTTGAACCCCAACTCCACAATACAGTGATGGCCATAACAAAACCTGTTCTGTATGAGCAAGACATGGTCATCTGACCTGGCTTGTCTCACTACGGGACAACTCATCTAACCCATGCTGGCATCGAAAAATGGACGTTAAACTATGATGTTAATACTGATGATGATTACCTGTCCTAATATTTCAGGGTCTAAAAACCCTTCGTCAGAAGACTATAATGTGAAACTGGCCCTGGAGTTGTTATAGGCCAGCCATTTTCTGTCCAAAATCTACCATCCACTTTGGATTGTCGTCCATTTTGTACTGTCCTCCATTTTTAACTATCATCCATTTTTCACTGCTGTAGCCTGTTAATAATTGTTTCTACTTTTGACACAAAGCCAGCAATTATCCTAGTGCATTACTGGTACTTTAATGTACTAGGACAATTGCTGGCTGTGTGCCAAAAGTAGAAACAATTATGAGAAGGCTACTGCAATGAAAAATGAATGACAGTTCAAAATGGATGACATACTAATAATATAACTACTTTATTATATTATATATATCTCTAATAAAGAAATAAATATATATATATATATATATTTCAGGTCAAAATTACAAGACCTTTCTATTTTCAACACTTGAAATGGCTTAAGTACACCATTCTTATCTTGTGTGACCACTTTATATCTACTTCAGATGTCAACCGAATATTTATAGGATTCTGGGAGAAAACAAGGCTTTTTATAGTTTCGAATTTTAGTTTATAAGCATCATTGCCCACCACTACCATCACCATCATTACTAACATTACCATTTCCTCCACTACCATCACCACTACTACCATTACTACCATCACCACCACCACCACCACTACCATCATCACCACCACCATCACTATTAACATTACCATCACCTACATCAATCAACACCACAACCACTATCATCACCTCCAACCACTACTACCATTACTACCATCACCACCATCACCACCACCACCACCACCACCACCATCACTATTAACATTACCATCACCTACATCAACACCACAACCACTATCATCACCTCCAACCACTACTACCATTACTACCATCACCACCACTACCATCATCACCACCACCACCACCTACATCAACACCACCACCACTATCATCACTACCTTCACCACCACCACTATCATCATCATCATCATCATCATCATCACCACCACCACCATCACCACTACCATTAACATCACTACAAACATTACTACCACCACCATCACCATCACAACCACCACCACCATCATCACCACTATCACCACCACTACCATCACCACCATCACCACTATGATCACTACTACCACCACCACCACCGTCACCACTACCACTGCCACCACTATCATCATCACTACCACCACTACCACCCACACCACTATCATCACTACCACCACCACTCACACACCGCTATCATCACCACCACCACCACACACACCACCACCAAACAAACAGAGACAACCTCTGCGATGACCGCCATGACCACCACCAAGGAACGAAGATTGGATTACTTACTTAATCTATGCTTGGATAATGGAGAATGTGGGATTATTTCATACTTGACTGTCTGGTTCTGGATTATCTGGAAATAGACAAAATAGGGGTCTGTTTTAGAGAGATTTTAGGGAGGGAGACCAATAGTCTGGGGATCTGGTTCTGGATTATCTGGAAATAGACAAAATAGGGGTCTGTTTTAGAGAGATTTTAGGGAGGAAGACCTTCAATGGTCTGGTGATCTGGTTCTGGATTATCTGGAAATAGACAAAATAGGGGTCTATTATAGAGAGATTTTAGGGAGGGAGACCTTCAATGGTCTGGGGATCTGGTTCTGGATTATCTGGAAATAGACAAAATAGGGGTCTGTTTTAGAGAGATTTTAGGGAGGAAGACCTTCAATGGTCTGGTGATCTGGTTCTGGATTATCTGGAAATAGACAAAATAGGGGTCTGTTTTAGAGAGAGATTTTAGGGAGGGAGACCTTCAATAGTCTGGGGATCTGGTTCTGGATTATCTGAAAATAGACAAAATAGGGGTCTGTTTTAGAGAGATTTTAGGGAGGAAGACCTTCAATGGTCTGGTGATCTGGTTCTGGATTATCTGGAAATAGACAAAATAGGGGTCTGTTTTAGAGAGAGATTTTAGGGAGGGAGACCTTCAATGGTCTGGGGATCTGGTTCTGGATTATCTGGAAATAGGGGTCAGTTTTAGAGAGATTTTAGGGAGGGAGACCTTGGATGATCTGGGGATCTGGTTCTGGATTATCTGGAAATAGTTTAGAGAGATTTTAGGGAGGGAGACATTGTCAAGGAGTTGGGGGAGTGGGTTGAGAGAGGGAGACCTTGGATGGCCTGGGAGTCTGGTTCTGGATTATCTGAAAAAAGAGAACAAAATAAGGGGACATTTTTACAGACAGATTTTAAAGAGGGAGGCATGGGGAGGAAAGGGGTTGAGGGTCTGGTTCTGTAGTCAATACTTTCAAATGACAAACAGACAGACAGGGGTACAGAGACAGACAGGGGTACAATGACAGACAGAGAGACAAGGATACAGTGAGAGACAGACAGGGGTACAATGACACACACACCTAATTCTAAACATTTCATGGTGTGTAGTGGGTGCATTTTATCATGGTGCAGCCATTGTCATTTGACAGGGCAGACTGGCTGCTTTTACAGAGTGTACTGGGTGTATTGTATCGCAGCCCTAGCACCACAACGTTACAGAGTGTACGGGTGTATTGTATCATAGCACCGGCACTACCACTTTACAGAGTGTACTGGGTGTATTGTATCATAACACCAGCACTAATACTTTACAGAGTGTACTGGGTGTATTTTATCATGCACCAACACCACAACGTTACAGAGTGTACGGGTGTATTATATCATAGCACCAACACTACCACTTTACAGAGTGTACTGGGTGTATTGTATCATAGCACCAGCACTACCACTTTACAGAGTGTACTGGGTGTATTGTATCATAGCACCAGCACTAACACTTTACAGAGTATACTGGGTGTATTGTATCATAGCACCAACACTACCACATTACAGAGTGTACTGGGTGTATTATATTGCAGCATTAGCATACTTTAATAAGTAATGAAGGACAACATACAGAATGTAGACTGTTTAAAAAGACAGGATAGTCATGGTTGGAAGGTCATGGATCAATATGCCTGCTGGATCAAGATTGACCTGATACCAAGCAACACTAACAATAGTAAAGAAATCAATAAAATATAGGTTAGGATATTGATATTAAACCATATACATAAACTATCTAACTCAATACTACATCAATAGGCCATTGTAGGTTGTTAGAAATAGCAGCCAGATCTCCCTCAATACTACATCAATAGGTCCTTGAAGGTTGCTAGAAATAGCTGCCAGATCTCCCTCAATACTACATCGCTAGATCATTATAGGTTGCTAAGAAATAGCAGCCAAGTCTCCCTCAATACTACATCGCTAGATCATTGTAGGTTGCTAGAAATGGCAGCCAGATCTCCCTGAATACTATATAGATCATTGTAGAAGGTTGCTAGAAATAGCAGCAAGATCTCCTTCAATACTACATCGACAGATCATTGTAGAAGCTTGCTAGAAATAGCAGCCAGATCTCCCTCAATACTACATCGACAGATCATTGTAAAAGGTTGTTAGAAAAAGCAGCCAACTCCTTCCAAATAGATCACATCCTGGTAGAAGGTTGCTAGAAATAGCAGCCAAATCTTCCTCAATAACAGGTCATTGAAGAAGGTTGCTAGAAATAGCAACCAGAGCTTCATCAATAACAGGTCAACAAGTCATTGAAGAAGGTTGCTAGAAATAGCAACCAGATCTACATCAATAACAGGTCAGCAAGTCATTGTGGAAGGTTGCTAGAAATAGCAGCCTAATCTCCCTCAATAACACAGCCTCATAGAAACCAACACAAATCTTTACCACACACATACACACACACACATACACACACACATACATACATACATATATATATATATACATATATAACATGATGACTGAGAGTGTGTATGTAAAGATAGATAGATTTCTTTATTAGCCACAGGGGCACAAAAGAAGGGGACAAATACAAAGGGGGAAGTTTACATACAATAAAAACGTGTAAAATGTTATCACAGATGGAATTTAAAAGTTAGTCGATTTTCCCCAATAGAGGGAGACAGTTTATATGGGTAACACAGACCCCCGAAAAAAATGTGCAACCCTCATCTCCAGGAGTACGAAGAGCTTGTACTCCTTTCCTCTCCTCCTCCTTTTCCTCAACCTACAGGCTGATATAGAGAGAAGGCCCATTCACTCGGGCCATTCTCGCCACTTTCACCCACCTTTCATAAAACTTGCTGGGGTACAGCACCTCTCTCTCCATCCTGATTCTTCTTCCAAAGTGGTATTTGAAAAAAAGAATCAGTTGTTGGCCGGAGAGAAAGGTGTCTGACCTCAGCCCTTTCAACCTTGTCCACCATACAACCTCTTTCGCCATAGCTATCACACAAAGGAAAACCGCCTCTCCTTCATATAGATACACATGCTGCACAAACACATAAAAACCTACACGCCTATAAATAGATATGTGAGATATAGAACCATTTCAGAGGTCAATAGCTCCACTTGAGTACTGACTCTGTATGTGAAGACCTGTCTAACCCTTGCTAGCAGGGATCACAGTCATTACATAATGATGAAGCAACATATCATCATCATCATCGTTTAACGTCTATCTTCCAAGCTAGCATGGGTTAGACGGGAATTGTTGCACTTGAAGCAAGATTGGTCTGGTGACTATGTCTCACTCGTATAGAACTGTCTAGCAGGTTTTCTACAGTTGGGTGCCCTTCCTAACACCAACCACATTTACAGTGTAGACTGGGAGCTTTTTGCCGTGTTACTTACACGGCCACTTTACAGAGAAAGAGTGGTGTTGGTGAGAGTGGGAGGATGAAGTAGGGGGGTATATATATATATATATATACACACACATACACATAATATACATATATATACACACACATATATATACATGTATACACATACATATATATATGTACATATATATATATAGATATACACACATATATATACATATACATATATACACATATATATATATACATATACACATATATATACATATATATACACACATATATACACATATATATACATATATACACATATATATACATACACATATATATATACATATATATACATATACATATATACACATTCTAGGGCGGGTAAAATTCCCGAGATCCATGGACGAGTTCTCTCCAGCGGTCTCTGTCCCTCATTATCGCTGCCATGCCCTGCACCTCCAACAGACCAGTGTCTGTCCTTAGGGCATCAACATACGTTAACCTTGGTCTTCCTCATCCAGTGTGTCCATGTAGGGGCTCCCACAGGAACACTGAGTGCAGTGTCAACTCTGGATGTGGGTGAGCATGTCCAGCTAACCTCAGTCTCCTCTGTGTCACTTTTGAGCTGACTTTTGGGAGGCTCCCATACAGCTCTGAGTTTTTCATCCTCAGTGTATACTGATTAATGTTCAGAGCCATCCTCAGCATTCTCGTGTAGCACCCATCCACCATATATATAAAAAAGCTTCTACAGGACTAGAACTGTTTCATCCGGATGATTTCTCACGAATGAAACAGTTCTAGTCCTGTAGAAGCTCTTCTATGTTAAAACATTTATACTCTGCTATGTATTGAGTACCTTACTTACTGTGGTTACCCCCAATTCAACCCAAAATAACATATATATATATATATATATATATATATATTAGACATTACAGTATAATATAATAGTAGGAAATATTATAGCACCACTGATGATGTTACAGATGTGCAACGAAAGAACTTTGTTAGACTATATATATATATTTATATCTGTATTTTTAACCGTTGGTCAATCAATGATAAACATTGATTGCCAAATAAATTAACTATGGAGATATAGAATATACAGAAGCAAAAACCAACCAAACAGTGAGTGTGTTCTGTTATTATTTCTGGCAATATTATAACAATATGACCCTCCCCAAGTATAACAATGTATATATATATATACACATACATACATGCATACATGGTGGCTGCCAACTCGTTTTCGAGTACGGCCACTACTTCATATCCATGTAGGAGAACCCCTACCGATGCGCTGAATGAGTGTGACTTTTTAGTCCAGCCAGTGACTTGAAAACTCTGGTACAAACACTACATTTGTGACAATTATTGACACATAGTGCTGGTACCATGTGACGACAAGTGCAGAGAGATCTCCAGATATAAAGCAATGCCTGTGCCGTGAAGCTTTTATAGTGAGCAAAGGCACTGCACAAAGCCAGTCCCACTCTCTTAACCAAGATGATATTTACCAAAAAGAAGAACAAGTCAACATCATTGGATACCATCAGAGTTGCAGGTGTTATATCAGAGTTTTCCTTCTCCTAGAATTCTGCCTTGACAAAGGCTAAAGGGTCATCTCTCCCGGTGATTTTGGATGGCCATTGACTCTTAAGAGCTCCTTTGCCCTTTGACAGGTTTTGTTTTTAGTCCTGCAGGATGTCCAAGGTCACCCTCCTCACCAAGAAACCTTGGTGGGGTTGCCAGTTTAGTCGCCAACAACCCGACCATGAGACAGGTATGTACTGCATACATACATACATACATACATACATACATACATACACATACACAGGATGTTAAACAATGATGATATGCACACACACACACATATACATACATACACACTTTTTTATATATATGGATATATTTGTATATATATATATGTATATATTATTGTGTGTGTGTATATATATATATATATATATGGGGGGGGTATGTGTGTGTGTACGTATATATATATATATATATATATACATGTATATATGTGTGTGTGGCATACACAAAGAGAGGGGGTGTACATTACACACATGGCGTAAGAAGCAAGGGTTTTGAAGTTATGGGTGCAGTGTCAGCAGTAGTTTGGCTTCTGTGAGTGGGAGGCAGCCAAGAGAGAGAGGGAGAGAGGGTGTGGTTGTTACATAGTAAATAGGTGACTAGGTCACCCCATATGTGCATGTGTGTGTGTATGTCTGTATTGAGAGAACACTCACACATCACCTGACACACCTGGCAGCAAAGGTGATCACGCCACCCGGATGGAGTGACATGGGGTAACACTTCAGATTTAGCCCTTTCATCACCAGATTTCTGATGAAACCCACAGCTCAGCTGTCCCAATTAGATTTGAAAAATTTGAATTTTATTAAATCTGAAGGGATTTAATAAAATTACTACTTTCCCTGGTGCCAACCTTGTCAAGGGCCCGGCAGACAACCTCCGATAGGGCTGCTGCTATGGTAAAATACACCCAGTACACTCTGTAAAGTGGTAGTGGTGGTGTCATGATAAAATACACCCAGTACACTCTGTAAAGTGGTAGTGCAGGTGTTATGATAAAATACATCCTGTACCCACCCAGTACACTCTGTAAAGTGGTAGTGCAGGTGCTATGATAAAATACACCATGTACACTCTGTAAAGTGGTAGTGATGGTGTTATGATAAAATACACCCAGTACACTCTGTAAAGTGGTAGTGGTGGTGTCATGATAAAATACACCCAGTACACTCTGTAAAGTGGTAGTGCAGGTGTTATGATAAAATACATCCTGTACACACCCAGTACACTCTGTAAAGTGGTAGTGATGGTGTCATGATAAAATACACCCAGTACACTCTGTAAAGTGGTAGTGCAGGTGTTATGATAAAATACATCCTGTACACACCCAGTACACTCTGTAAAGTGGTAGTGCAGGTGCTATGATAAAATACACCATGTACACTCTGTAAAGTGGTAGTGATGGTGTCATGATAAAATACACCCAGTACACTCTGTAAAGTGGTAGTGTTACTGTTGGTGATTTGACACCTTGCGGGATGAAAAACGAAACCCATCATAGGGTGGAGGAACTCAAGAGAGTCAACAACCATCCAATAAAAAAATTTTTTTGTGGATCGAGAAACTCCTAGTCTTCATTAAGACATCTCTTGAGAAGAAGGTCACTCTGATATAAAACCTGCGACTTTGTTTGCATCCAACAATGTAGACCAGAGATATACATTTGTACAGATCCTGTATCTGTCCATATGACACACACACAGAGACTATGAATGTGTGGGTGTGAGTGTGTGTGTGCATATAAGTAAACATGACATACACACACACAGACAGACAGACAGACAGACAGCATGTATCAGAGTGTGTGTATCTAAGTGTACATGTACTGGTTTTCTTCCTATTACTTTGACAGCTACCGCCTTCTCACCACCACCGCCACACACCACCACCACCACCACCACATTCTCACCACCAGAACAATCATCACCACATTCTCACCACCACCACCACACTCACCACCACCACCACATTCTCACCACCACCACCACACTCACCACCACCACCACCACCATCATCTCCACATCACACTAACTTACAACTGATAAACAAGCTTCATCTGTGCCATACACACTATATATATATATATATATATATATGTGTGTGTATATATATAGAGAGAGAGAGAGACTTTATAGATATAATATATACATACCCAGCTGACAGTTCTACACACAATATATACTATATACACACACAGAAAGAGAGAAAGCTAAGCAAATGTTACTGAAACACAACCAAGAGGGACTTTAACAGATATACCACTGGAAGTGTATTGAGCATGTGTGAATAGAGAGAGAGATAGACAGGTCTATATAGTGCCAAAGTACTCAATACTTAGGGTAGTAGAGTGGGTAATAGGAACGAGTAGGACCCCGACGGCTGAGCTCAAGCCGTTTCGACGGCTAATTCTGAGTCCAGAATTAGCCGTCGAAACGGCTTGAGCTCAGCTGTCGGGGTCCTACTCGTTCCTATATATATATATAGATATATATATATAATATATATAGTCACACTATTTAGATCTATCTGTCTATATATATATATTATATATATATATAGTGAAAATTTAGACGGGAACAAAACAGAGAGGCAGACAATATATATATATATATATATAATACAGAAGACCCTCCCCACCACCACCACCACCACGGGTACAAGCCGAAGCTGAAGCATATAGACAATATGCCCCCATACTCTCCCACTGCAAAGTGGTCATGGAGGTGCCACAGCAAAAAAGAACCCAGCACTCACTGTAAATGAGGTTGGTGTTAGGAAGGGCATCCAGCTGTAGAAATCAAGCCAGAATCAGTTCCCGTATGAGCAAGACATGGTCAGCCGACCGGCTACTGCCCACAACAGGACAACCCGTCTAACCCATGCTGGTGTGGAAGAACGGACGTAAAACGGTGATGATATATATATATATATGTTGGCGTTATGAAGGGCATCCAGCCGTAGAAAACCAGCCAGAAATAGTCCTATACGAGTGAGACATGGTCACCCGACCTAACTTGCCTTAAGTGGGACAAACTAGATTGGAAGATAGACATTAAACGATGATGGCAATATATATATATAGGAATGAGTAGGACCCCGACGGCTGAGCTCAAGCCGTTTCGACTAAGTATTGAGTACTTTGGTGCGTTATGGTCCACCTGGTTCCTTACCACATTTCCTTCGTTATATATATATATATATATATATGTAGAAGTTCTATTTAAATTGTTGGGATACAACAAGCAAATATTTTAATTAATTTAACTTGGTGTCCTTGAAATATGTATAATGAAATAAATATGGTCTTATAAATATAGTTTCCATTTGTTAATATCGTATATATATATATATATATATATATATATTTACAGACACACTATATAGACCTGTCTGTCTATCATAATTATATATAGGGCGGTGGATTGGCAGTATCGGTAGAGGGTCGGACGCCATGCTTTGACGCAGAGAGTTACGGCCCTTGCCATTCTGAGTTCAAATCCCGCCGAGGTTAACTTTGCCTTTCATCCTTACGAGGTCGATAAAATAAAGTACCAGTAATACACTGGGTAATTGCTGGCCTTGTGCCAAAAGTAGAAACAATAATTATATATATATATAGAGAGAGAGAGGGGGGGAGAGAGAGAGATAATCTAAAGTGCCCCAGCATGGCCTCAGCCTATTGGCTGCAACACGTGATAGAATAATCGAGTATGTATGTATGTGTGTATATATATATATATACACACACACACAGATACATATATATATATATATATACACACACATACATATATATCATCATCATCATCATCATCATCATCATCATCACCGTTTTACGTCCGTTCTTCCACGCTAGCATGGGTTAGACGGGTTGTCCTGTTGTGGGCAGTGTCTGGTCGGCTGACCATGCCTTGCTCATACAGGAACTGATCTGGCTTGATTTCTACAGCTGGATGCCCTTCCTAACACCAACCTCATTTACAGTGAGTGCTGGGTGCTTTTTCGTGGCGCCTACACGTCCACTTTACAGTGTGGGCTGGGTGATTTTTTTGCCGTGGCACCTCCACGACCACCTTGCGGTGGGGGGAGTGGGGGCATATTGTTTATATGCTTCAGCATGTACCCATGGGAGGTCGGGTACCCTGTATTACTGCGTGACGCCAGAAGTCACGGTCGTGTGTCATTGTCTTTGAGAGGTGTAGTTGGGTAAGGTCGGCTTTTATCACCTCATCCCAAGTCATCTTGGGTCTCCCCACTCCGCGGTTTCCATCAACTTCTAGTGCTCTGCACCTTTTTATGCAGCTGTCATCCTTCATACGCATCACATGTCCATACCAGCATAACCGCCTCTCCTGCACGCAGCATTTGATTCCTCTTATGCTCAGTCTCTCTCTCAATTCCTTTATGCTTTGTCGTTCACGTATATTACTGTTACACATCCATCGGAGCATGCAGGCTTCGTTTCTCTCTAATCTACGTAAGTCTTCCACCTTCAGCGCCCAGGTCTCACTACCATGCAACATTGGTGTTCGGATACACGCATCATACAGTCTGCCTTTCATTCTGAGGGAGAAGCCTTTTGCAGCTAGCAGTGGTATATATATATATATATATATATATACACACACACATACATATCATCATCATCGTTTAATACTGTAAAGAGAGGTAGATAGATAGATATACTGTATGCGAGTGTGTGTGTGTAGAGAGGGGGGGGGGGGGCGAGAGAGAATCAAGTATATATATAGAAAGGGGGAGGGGTAGATGATACATCACAGTGTAGAGAGGCGAGGTTGGGGTGGGTCTGACAGGATCAGTATTGGTAGGTACGGGGTGTATCCTCGCTGTGATATATTATATAACACACCGCCTTAAGTAAACCTTGACAGAGGCATTAGAAAGTTCTGTTATTTCTCAGACATCACACACACACATGCGTGTATATATATATATATATATATATATATATATATACATGTGTGTGTATAGAGAGAGAAAATTATATACATGTGTGTGTATATATGTATATATACATGTGTGTGTGTGTGTGTGTATAGAGAGAGAGAATTATATACACATGTGTGTGTGTATAGAGAGAGAGAGAGAGAAAGAGGGAGATTATATACATGTTTGTGTGTATATATAGAAAGAGAGAGATAGATAGAGAGAGAGATTATTACAGTGTGTGTGTGTGTATATATATAGAGATAGAGAGAGATTATATAGATGTGTTTGCGTGTATGTATATATATATATAGAGAGAGAGAGGGGGGGGGTTATATACATGTGTTTGTGTGTGTATAGAGAGAGAGAGAAAGAGAGAGAGAGAGAATATATATTATACACATGTATGTGTTTTAGATTTTCTTAGTTTAAATATAAAAAAAGACAATTTAAATGTGGACGAGGGTTGTGGGTACAACTTTACTTTTAATACCAAACTGCCAGACACCACTCCACTTTTAATACCAAACTGCCAGACACCACTCCACTTTTAATACCAAACTGCCAGACACCACTCCACTTTTAATACCAAACTGCCAGACACCACTCCACTTTTAATACCAAACTGCCAGACACCACTCCACTTTTAATACCAAACTGCCAGGCACCACTCCACTTTTAATACCAAACTGCCAGACACCACTCCACTTTTAATACCAAACTGCCAGACACCACTCCACTTTTAATACCAAACTGCCAGACACCACTCCACTTTTAATACCAAACTGCCAGACACCACTCCTGCTTCTCTGATACAAAACTGTTTATTCTAAACTGTTTAAATATATATGAAAAAATAAAAAAAACATTCCACTTAATTTTATACAAGAACCTTTCTTAAGTTATGTTCCAAACTGTTGATATTTATATTAAAAAACCTTCCATCATAATTTTATGTTAAGAACCTTTCTTAAGTTATGTTCCAAACTGTTTATATTTATATTAAAAAAACCTTTATTTTAATCTAAAAAAAATGTTCCATCATAATTTTATATAAGAACCTTTCTTAAGTTATGTTCCAAACACTCCTGGTTCTATGTTACAAAACTGTTTATTTTAATCTAAAAAATCCTTTAATCATAATTTTATGTTCCAAATGACTCTGGTTCTATGATATAAAATGTGTATTTTAAAGTGTTTATATTTATATAAAGAAACCTTCCATCATAATTTTATTTAATACCCTTTCTTAACCCTTTAGTTGCTAACCCAGCCAAAACAAGCTCTGGTTTTATGAAATAAAATCACCTATTTAAAGATTTCCAATTTAAATTAAAATCTTCCAACATAATTTTATATAAGAACCTTACAATAAGTTACTAGTTTAGTAATGAAATAATTAATAATTTTAGTAAATCCCTCAAAATTCTTCATTAATTAATTGAAATAGAGTGTTCATTAGAAATACAGTCAAGAAAGGGTTAAGTTATGTTCCAAACATTTCTGTTTTATGATACAAAACTGTTTATTTTAAAGTGTTTAAATTTATATTAAAAAAAAAACCTTCCATCCTAATATGTAAGAACCTTTCTTAAGTTATGTTCCAAACATTTCTGTTTTATGATACAAAACTGTTTATTTTAAAGTGTTTAAATTTAAAGTGTTTAAAAACCCTTCCATCATAATTATATGTAAGAACCTCTGGTTCTGTGATACACAATTGTTTATTTTAAAGTGTTTATATTTATATAAAAAAACCTTACATCATAATTTTGTTAAACTTTAAGTTATGTTCCAAACACCAGCTTAATAATGATAAATTCTTGATAATTTTCAAAATTTGAAAATCATATGGACAGTGTCTTCATTAGAAATATGATAACAAAAGGGTTAAATTTTTTATATATATTTATAAACCTTCCATCATAACTTTATGTTGAAACCTTTGTTAAGTTATGTTCCAGAAATCAGCTTAATAATGAGAAAGCTATATGACAATGGGGAAGTTGTAGAGGTGCTGTATTGATATATGGCATCTCTCGGGCATTTTGTTCAAAGCCTGGTGCAGCCCGTCTCCTCTCCAGGTCTGAATACAGTAGATTTCTTTTGGAGAAGGATAGAGAGAGTGAGGAAGAGATATAGAGGAAGAATTGACCCCAGTACTACACTGGTACATTTTTTATCGACATCGAATGGATGAAAAGCAAAGTTGACCTCGGCGGGATTTAAACTCAGAGGGTTGAGAGTTGAAATAAATACCATAAGGCATTCTATCCAACATTCTAACAACTCTGCCAATTCGTTGCCTGACAATGCTATACAAAATCTCAATTTTTTCCCAGCTGAATGGACTGTAGCAATGAGAGATGACATGTTATGCCCAAGAACACAACACACCACCTGGGAATTGATTTCATGACCTTACAATCCTGAGCCAAATACGCTAACCATTAAACCACCACCTTACTATCCTGAGCCAAACACCTCTAACCACTAAACCACCACCTTACAATCCTGAGCCAAACACCCCTAACCACTAAACCACCACCTTACTATCCTGAGCCAAACACCCCTAACCACTAAACCACCACCTTACAATCCTGAGCCAAACACCCCTAACCACTAAACCACCACCTTACAATCCTGAGCCAAACACCCCTAACCACTAAACCACCACCTTACAATCCTGAGCCAAACACCCCTAACCACTAAACCACCACCTTACTATCCTGAGCCAAACACCCCTAACCACTAAACCACCACCTTACTATCCTGAGCCAAACACCCCTAACCACTAAACCACCACCTTACAATCCTGAGCCAAACACCCCTAACCACTAAACCACCACCTTACTATCCTGAGCCAAACACCTCTAACCGCTAAACCACCACCTTACTATCCTGAGCCAAACACCCCTAACCACTAAACCACCACCTTACTATCCTGAGCCAAACACCCCTAACCACTAAACCACCACCTTACAATCCTGAGCCAAACACCCCTAACCACTAAACCACCACCTTACAATCCTGAGTCAAACACCCCTAACCACTAAACCACCACCTTACTATCCTGAGCCAAACACCCCTAACCACTAAACCACCACCTTACTATCCTGAGCCAAACACCCCTAACCACTAAACCACCACCTTACTATCCTGAGCCAAATACCCTAACCACTAAACCACCACCTTACAATCCTGAGCCAAATACCCTAACCACTAAACCACCACCTTACTATCCTGAGCCAAACACCCCTAACCACTAACCCACCACTTTACAATCCTGAGCCAAACACCCCTAACAACTAAACCACCACCTTACAATCCTGAGCCAAACACCCCTAACCACTAAACCACCACTTTACAATCCTGAGCCAAACACCCCTAACCACTAAACCACCACATTACTATCCTGAGCCAAACACCCCTAACCACTAAACCACCACCTTACTATCCTGAGCCAAACACCCCTAACCACTAAACCACCACCTTACTATCCTGAGCCAAACACCCCTAACAACTAAACCACCACCTTACAATCCTGAGCCAAACACCCCTAACCACTAAACCACCACTTTACTATCCTGAGCCAAACACCCCTAACCACTAAACCACCACCTTACTATCCTGAGCCAAACACCCCTAACCACTAAACCACCACTTTACTATCCTGAGCCAAACACCCCTAACCACTAAACCACCACCTTACAATCCTGAGCCAAACACCCCTAACCACTAAACCACCACCTTACAATCCTGAGCCAAACACCCCTAACCACTAAACCACCACTTTACTATCCTGAGCCAAACACCCCTAACCACTAAACCACCACCTTACTATCCTGAGCCAAACACCCCTAACCACTAAACCACCACCTTACTATCCTGAGCCAAACACCCCTAACCACTAAACCACCACCTTACTATCCTGAGCCAAACACCCCAAACCACTAAACCACCACTTTACAATCCTGAGCCAAACACCCCTAACCACTAAACCACCACCTTACTATCCTGAGCCAAACACCCCTAACCACTAAACCACCACCTTACTATCCTGAGCCAAACACCCCTAACCACTAAACCACCACCTTACTATCCTGAGCCAAACACCCCTAACCACTAAACCACCACCTTACTATCCTGAGCCAAACACCCCTAACCACTAAACCACCACCTTACTATCCTGAGCCAAATACCCTAACCACTAAACCACCACCTTACAATCCTGAGCCAAATACGCTAACCACTAAACCACCACCTTACAATCCTGAGCCAAACACCCCTAACCACTAAACCACCACCTTACAATCCTGAGCCAAACACCCCTAACCACTAAACCACCACCTTACTATCCTGAGCCAAACACCCCTAACCACTAAACCACCACCTTACTATCCTGAGCCAAATACCCTAACCACTAAACCACCACCTTACTATCCTGAGCCAAACACCCCTAACCACTAAACCACCACCTTACAATCCTAAGCCAAACACCCCTAACCACTAAACCACCACCTTACTATCCTGAGCCAAACACCCCTAACCACTAAACCACCACTTTACTATCCTGAGCCAAACACCCCTAACCACTAAACCACCGCCTTACAATCCTGAGCCAAACACCCCTAACCACTAAACCACCACCTTACAATCCTGAGCCAAACACCCCTAACCACTAAACCACCACCTTACAATCCTGAGCCAAACACCCCTAACCACTAAACCACCACCTTACTATCCTGAGCCAAACACCCCTAACCACTAAACCACCACCTTACTATCCTGAGCCAAACACCCCTAACCACTAAACCACCACTTTACTATCCTGAGCCAAACACCCCTAACCACTAAACCACCACCTTACAATCCTGAGCCAAACACCCCTAACCACTAAACCACCACTTTACAATCCTGAGCCAAACACCCCTAACCACTAAACCACCACATTACTATCCTGAGCCAAACACCCCTAACCACTAAACCACCACCTTACTATCCTGAGCCAAACACCCCTAACCACTAAACCACCACCTTACTATCCTGAGCCAAACACCCCTAACAACTAAACCACCACCTTACAATCCTGAGCCAAACACCCCTAACCACTAAACCACCACTTTACTATCCTGAGCCAAACACCCCTAACCACTAAACCACCACCTTACTATCCTGAGCCAAACACCCCTAACCACTAAACCACCACCTTACTATCCTGAGCCAAATACCCTAACCACTAAACCACCACCTTACAATCCTGAGCCAAATACGCTAACCACTAAACCACCACCTTACAATCCTGAGCCAAACACCCCTAACCACTAAACCACCACCTTACAATCCTGAGCCAAACACCCCTAACCACTAAACCACCACCTTACAATCCTGAGCCAAACACCCCTAACCACTAAACCACCACCTTACTATCCTGAGCCAAACACCCCTAACCACTAAACCACCACCTTACTATCCTGAGCCAAATACCCTAACCACTAAACCACCACCTTACTATCCTGAGCCAAACACCCCTAACCACTAAACCACCACCTTACAATCCTGAGCCAAACACCCCTAACCACTAAACCACCACCTTACTATCCTGAGCCAAACACCCCTAACCACTAAACCACCACCTTACTATCCTGAGCCAAACACCCCTAACCACAAAACCACCACTTTACTATCCTGAGCCAAACACCCCTAACCACTAAACCACCACCTTACAATCCTGAGCCAAACACCCCTAACCACTAAACCACCACCTTACAATCCTGAGCCAAACACCCCTAACCACTAAACCACCACCTTACTATCCTGAGCCAAACACCCCTAACCACTAAACCACCACCTTACTATCCTGAGACAAACAACCCTAACCACTAAACCACCACTTTACTATCCTGAGCCAAACACCCCTAACCACTAAACCACCACCTTACTATCCTGAGCCAAACACCCCTAACCACTAAACCACCACCTTACTATCCTGAGCCAAACACCCCTAACCACTAAACCACCACCTTACTATCCTGAGCCAAACACCCCTAACCACTAAACCACCACCTTACTATCCTGAGCCAAACACCCCTAACCACTAAACCACCACCTTACTATCCTGAGCCAAATACCCTAACCACTAAACCACCACCTTACTATCCTGAGCCAAACACCCCTAACCACTAAACCACCACCTTATTATCCTGAGCCAAACACCCCTAACCACTAAACCACCATCTTACTATCCTGAGCCAAACACCCCTAACCACTAAACCACCACCTTACTATCCTGAGCCAAACACCCCTAACCACTAAACCACCACCTTACTATCCTGAGCCAAACACCCCTAACCACTAAACCACCACCTTACTATCCTGAGCCAAACACCCCTAACCACTAAACCACCATCTTACTATCCTGAGCCAAACACCCCTAACCACTAAACCACCACCTTACTATCCTGAGCCAAATACCCTAACCACTAAACCACCACCTTACTATCCTGAGCCAAACACCCCTAACCACTAAACCACCACCTTACAATCCTGAGCCAAACACCCCTAACCACTAAACCACCACCTTACTATCCTGAGCCAAACACCCCTAACCACTAAACCACCACCTTACTATCCTGAGCCAAACACCCCTAACCACAAAACCACCACTTTACTATCCTGAGCCAAACACCCCTAACCACTAAACCACCACCTTACAATCCTGAGCCAAACACCCCTAACCACTAAACCACCACCTTACAATCCTGAGCCAAACACCCCTAACCACTAAACCACCACCTTACTATCCTGAGCCAAACACCCCTAACCACTAAACCACCACCTTACTATCCTGAGACAAACAACCCTAACCACTAAACCACCACTTTACTATCCTGAGCCAAACACCCCTAACCACTAAACCACCACCTTACTATCCTGAGCCAAACACCCCTAACCACTAAACCACCACCTTACTATCCTGAGCCAAACACCCCTAACCACTAAACCACCACCTTACTATCCTGAGCCAAATACCCTAACCACTAAACCACCACCTTACTATCCTGAGCCAAACACCCCTAACCATTAAACCACCACCTTACTATCCTGAGCCAAACACCCCTAACCACTAAACCACCACCTTATTATCCTGAGCCAAACACCCCTAACCACTAAACCACCATCTTACTATCCTGAGCCAAACACCCCTAACCACTAAACCACCACCTTACTATCCTGAGCCAAACACCCCTAACCACTAAACCACCACCTTACTATCCTGAGCCAAACACCCCTAACCACTAAACCACCACCTTACTATCCTGAGCCAAACACCCCTAACCACTAAACCACCACCTTACAATCCTGAGCCAAACACCCCTAACCACTAAACCACCACCTTACTATCCTGAGCCAAATACCCTAACCACTAAACCACCACCTTACTATCCTGAGCCAAACACCCCTAACCACTAAACCACCACCTTATTATCCTGAGCCAAACACCCCTAACCACTAAACCACCATCTTACTATCCTGAGCCAAACACCCCTAACCACTAAACCACCACCTTACTATCCTGAGCCAAACACCCCTAACCACTAAACCACCACCTTACTATCCTGAGCCAAACACCCCTAACCACTAAACCACCACCTTACTATCCTGAGCCAAATACCCTAACCACTAAACCACCACCTTACAATCCTGAGCCAAATACGCTAACCACTAAACCACCACCTTACAATCCTGAGCCAAACACCCCTAACCACTAAACCACCACCTTACAATCCTGAGCCAAACACCCCTAACCACTAAACCACCACCTTACTATCCTGAGCCAAACACCCCTAACCACTAAACCACCACCTTACTATCCTGAGCCAAATACCCTAACCACTAAACCACCACCTTACTATCCTGAGCCAAACACCCCTAACCACTAAACCACCACCTTACAATCCTAAGCCAAACACCCCTAACCACTAAACCACCACCTTACTATCCTGAGCCAAACACCCCTAACCACTAAACCACCACTTTACTATCCTGAGCCAAACACCCCTAACCACTAAACCACCGCCTTACAATCCTGAGCCAAACACCCCTAACCACTAAACCACCACCTTACAATCCTGAGCCAAACACCCCTAACCACTAAACCACCACCTTACAATCCTCAGCCAAACACCCCTAACCACTAAACCACCACCTTACTATCCTGAGCCAAACACCCCTAACCACTAAACCACCACCTTACTATCCTGAGCCAAACACCCCTAACCACTAAACCACCACTTTACTATCCTGAGCCAAACACCCCTAACCACTAAACCACCACCTTACAATCCTGAGCCAAACACCCCTAACCACTAAACCACCACTTTACAATCCTGAGCCAAACACCCCTAACCACTAAACCACCACATTACTATCCTGAGCCAAACACCCCTAACCACTAAACCACCACCTTACTATCCTGAGCCAAACACCCCTAACCACTAAACCACCACCTTACTATCCTGAGCCAAACACCCCTAACAACTAAACCACCACCTTACAATCCTGAGCCAAACACCCCTAACCACTAAACCACCACTTTACTATCCTGAGCCAAACACCCCTAACCACTAAACCACCACCTTACTATCCTGAGCCAAACACCCCTAACCACTAAACCACCACCTTACTATCCTGAGCCAAACACCCCTAACCACTAAACCACCACCTTACTATCCTGAGCCAAATACCCTAACCACTAAACCACCACCTTACAATCCTGAGCCAAATACGCTAACCACTAAACCACCACCTTACAATCCTGAGCCAAACACCCCTAACCACTAAACCACCACCTTACAATCCTGAGCCAAACACCCCTAACCACTAAACCACCACCTTACAATCCTGAGCCAAACACCCCTAACCACTAAACCACCACCTTACTATCCTGAGCCAAACACCCCTAACCACTAAACCACCACCTTACTATCCTGAGCCAAACACCCCTAACCACAAAACCACCACTTTACTATCCTGAGCCAAACACCCCTAACCACTAAACCACCACCTTACAATCCTGAGCCAAACACCCCTAACCACTAAACCACCACCTTACAATCCTGAGCCAAACACCCCTAACCACTAAACCACCACCTTACTATCCTGAGCCAAACACCCCTAACCACTAAACCACCACCTTACTATCCTGAGACAAACAACCCTAACCACTAAACCACCACTTTACTATCCTGAGCCAAACACCCCTAACCACTAAACCACCACCTTACTATCCTGAGCCAAACACCCCTAACCACTAAACCACCACCTTACTATCCTGAGCCAAACACCCCTAACCACTAAACCACCACCTTACTATCCTGAGCCAAACACCCCTAACCACTAAACCACCACCTTACTATCCTGAGCCAAACACCCCTAACCACTAAACCACCATCTTACTATCCTGAGCCAAACACCCCTAACCACTAAACCACCACCTTACTATCCTGAGCCAAACACCCCTAACCACTAAACCACCACCTTACTATCCTGAGTCAAATACCCTAACCACTAAACCACCACCTTACTATCCTGAGCCAAACACCCCTAACCACTAAACCACCATCTTACTATCCTGAGCCAAACACCCCTAACCATTAAACCACCACCTTACTATCCTGAGCCAAACACCCCTAACCACTAAACCACCACCTTATTATCCTGAGCCAAACACCCCTAACCACTAAACCACCATCTTACTATCCTGAGCCAAACACCCCTAACCACTAAACCATCACCTTACTATCCTGAGCCAAACACCCCTAACCACTAAACCACCACCTTACTATCCTGAGCCAAACACCCCTAACCACTAAACCACCACCTTACTATCCTGAGCCAAACACCCCTAACCACTAAACCACCACCTTACAATCCTGAGCCAAACACCCCTAACCACTAAACCACCACCTTACTATCCTGAGCCAAATACCCTAACCACTAAACCACCACCTTACTATCCTGAGCCAAACACCCCTAACCACTAAACCACCACCTTACAATCCTGAGCCAAACACCCCTAACCACTAAACCACCACCTTACAATCCTCAGCCAAACACCCCTAACCACTAAACCACCACCTTACTATCCTGAGCCAAACACCCCTAACCACTAAACCACCACCTTACTATCCTGAGCCAAACACCCCTAACCACTAAACCACCACTTTACTATCCTGAGCCAAACACCCCTAACCACTAAACCACCACCTTACAATCCTGAGCCAAACACCCCTAACCACTAAACCACCACTTTACAATCCTGAGCCAAACACCCCTAACCACTAAACCACCACATTACTATCCTGAGCCAAACACCCCTAACCACTAAACCACCACCTTACTATCCTGAGCCAAACACCCCTAACCACTAAACCACCACCTTACTATCCTGAGCCAAACACCCCTAACAACTAAACCACCACCTTACAATCCTGAGCCAAACACCCCTAACCACTAAACCACCACTTTACTATCCTGAGCCAAACACCCCTAACCACTAAACCACCACCTTACTATCCTGAGCCAAACACCCCTAACCACTAAACCACCACCTTACTATCCTGAGCCAAACACCCCTAACCACTAAACCACCACCTTACTATCCTGAGCCAAATACCCTAACCACTAAACCACCACCTTACAATCCTGAGCCAAATACGCTAACCACTAAACCACCACCTTACTATCCTGAGCCAAACACCCCTAACCACTAAACCACCACCTTACAATCCTGAGCCAAACACCCCTAACCACTAAACCACCACCTTACTATCCTGAGCCAAACACCCCTAACCACTAAACCACCACCTTACTATCCTGAGCCAAACACCCCTAACCACAAAACCACCACTTTACTATCCTGAGCCAAACACCCCTAACCACTAAACCACCACCTTACAATCCTGAGCCAAACACCCCTAACCACTAAACCACCACCTTACAATCCTGAGCCAAACACCCCTAACCACTAAACCACCACCTTACTATCCTGAGCCAAACACCCCTAACCACTAAACCACCACCTTACTATCCTGAGACAAACAACCCTAACCACTAAACCACCACTTTACTATCCTGAGCCAAACACCCCTAACCACTAAACCACCACCTTACTATCCTGAGCCAAACACCCCTAACCACTAAACCACCACCTTACTATCCTGAGCCAAACACCCCTAACCACTAAACCACCACCTTACTATCCTGAGCCAAATACCCTAACCACTAAACCACCACCTTACTATCCTGAGCCAAACACCCCTAACCATTAAACCACCACCTTACTATCCTGAGCCAAACACCCCTAACCACTAAACCACCACCTTATTATCCTGAGCCAAACACCCCTAACCACTAAACCACCATCTTACTATCCTGAGCCAAACACCCCTAACCACTAAACCACCACCTTACTATCCTGAGCCAAACACCCCTAACCACTAAACCACCACCTTACTATCCTGAGCCAAACACCCCTAACCACTAAACCACCACCTTACTATCCTGAGCCAAACACCCCTAACCACTAAACCACCACCTTACAATCCTGAGCCAAACACCCCTAACCACTAAACCACCACCTTACTATCCTGAGCCAAATACCCTAACCACTAAACCACCACCTTACTATCCTGAGCCAAACACCCCTAACCACTAAACCACCACCTTATTATCCTGAGCCAAACACCCCTAACCACTAAACCACCATCTTACTATCCTGAGCCAAACACCCCTAACCACTAAACCACCACCTTACTATCCTGAGCCAAACACCCCTAACCACTAAACCACCACCTTACTATCCTGAGCCAAACACCCCTAACCACTAAACCACCACCTTACTATCCTGAGCCAAATACCCTAACCACTAAACCACCACCTTACAATCCTGAGCCAAATACGCTAACCACTAAACCACCACCTTACAATCCTGAGCCAAACACCCCTAACCACTAAACCACCACCTTACAATCCTGAGCCAAACACCCCTAACCACTAAACCACCACCTTACTATCCTGAGCCAAACACCCCTAACCACTAAACCACCACCTTACTATCCTGAGCCAAATACCCTAACCACTAAACCACCACCTTACTATCCTGAGCCAAACACCCCTAACCACTAAACCACCACCTTACAATCCTAAGCCAAACACCCCTAACCACTAAACCACCACCTTACTATCCTGAGCCAAACACCCCTAACCACTAAACCACCACTTTACTATCCTGAGCCAAACACCCCTAACCACTAAACCACCGCCTTACAATCCTGAGCCAAACACCCCTAACCACTAAACCACCACCTTACAATCCTGAGCCAAACACCCCTAACCACTAAACCACCACCTTACAATCCTCAGCCAAACACCCCTAACCACTAAACCACCACCTTACTATCCTGAGCCAAACACCCCTAACCACTAAACCACCACCTTACTATCCTGAGCCAAACACCCCTAACCACTAAACCACCACTTTACTATCCTGAGCCAAACACCCCTAACCACTAAACCACCACCTTACAATCCTGAGCCAAACACCCCTAACCACTAAACCACCACTTTACAATCCTGAGCCAAACACCCCTAACCACTAAACCACCACATTACTATCCTGAGCCAAACACCCCTAACCACTAAACCACCACCTTACTATCCTGAGCCAAACACCCCTAACCACTAAACCACCACCTTACTATCCTGAGCCAAACACCCCTAACAACTAAACCACCACCTTACAATCCTGAGCCAAACACCCCTAACCACTAAACCACCACTTTACTATCCTGAGCCAAACACCCCTAACCACTAAACCACCACCTTACTATCCTGAGCCAAACACCCCTAACCACTAAACCACCACCTTACTATCCTGAGCCAAACACCCCTAACCACTAAACCACCACCTTACTATCCTGAGCCAAATACCCTAACCACTAAACCACCACCTTACAATCCTGAGCCAAATACGCTAACCACTAAACCACCACCTTACAATCCTGAGCCAAACACCCCTAACCACTAAACCACCACCTTACAATCCTGAGCCAAACACCCCTAACCACTAAACCACCACCTTACAATCCTGAGCCAAACACCCCTAACCACTAAACCACCACCTTACTATCCTGAGCCAAACACCCCTAACCACTAAACCACCACCTTACTATCCTGAGCCAAACACCCCTAACCACAAAACCACCACTTTACTATCCTGAGCCAAACACCCCTAACCACTAAACCACCACCTTACAATCCTGAGCCAAACACCCCTAACCACTAAACCACCACCTTACAATCCTGAGCCAAACACCCCTAACCACTAAACCACCACCTTACTATCCTGAGCCAAACACCCCTAACCACTAAACCACCACCTTACTATCCTGAGACAAACAACCCTAACCACTAAACCACCACTTTACTATCCTGAGCCAAACACCCCTAACCACTAAACCACCACCTTACTATCCTGAGCCAAACACCCCTAACCACTAAACCACCACCTTACTATCCTGAGCCAAACACCCCTAACCACTAAACCACCACCTTACTATCCTGAGCCAAACACCCCTAACCACTAAACCACCACCTTACTATCCTGAGCCAAACACCCCTAACCACTAAACCACCATCTTACTATCCTGAGCCAAACACCCCTAACCACTAAACCACCACCTTACTATCCTGAGCCAAACACCCCTAACCACTAAACCACCACCTTACTATCCTGAGTCAAATACCCTAACCACTAAACCACCACCTTACTATCCTGAGCCAAACACCCCTAACCACTAAACCACCATCTTACTATCCTGAGCCAAACACCCCTAACCATTAAACCACCACCTTACTATCCTGAGCCAAACACCCCTAACCACTAAACCACCACCTTATTATCCTGAGCCAAACACCCCTAACCACTAAACCACCATCTTACTATCCTGAGCCAAACACCCCTAACCACTAAACCATCACCTTACTATCCTGAGCCAAACACCCCTAACCACTAAACCACCACCTTACTATCCTGAGCCAAACACCCCTAACCACTAAACCACCACCTTACTATCCTGAGCCAAACACCCCTAACCACTAAACCACCACCTTACAATCCTGAGCCAAACACCCCTAACCACTAAACCACCACCTTACTATCCTGAGCCAAATACCCTAACCACTAAACCACCACCTTACTATCCTGAGCCAAACACCCCTAACCACTAAACCACCACCTTATTATCCTGAGCCAAACACCCCTAACCACTAAACCACCATCTTACTATCCTGAGCCAAACACCCCTAACCACTAAACCACCACCTTACTATCCTGAGCCAAACACCCCTAACCACTAAACCACCACCTTACTATCCTGAGCCAAACACCCCTAACCACTAAACCACCACCTTACTATCCTGAGCCAAATACCCTAACCACTAAACCACCACCTTACAATCCTGAGCCAAATACGCTAACCACTAAACCACCACCTTACAATCCTGAGCCAAACACCCCTAACCACTAAACCACCACCTTACAATCCTGAGCCAAACACCCCTAACCACTAAACCACCACCTTACTATCCTGAGCCAAACACCCCTAACCACTAAACCACCACCTTACTATCCTGAGCCAAATACCCTAACCACTAAACCACCACCTTACTATCCTGAGCCAAACACCCCTAACCACTAAACCACCACCTTACAATCCTAAGCCAAACACCCCTAACCACTAAACCACCACCTTACTATCCTGAGCCAAACACCCCTAACCACTAAACCACCACTTTACTATCCTGAGCCAAACACCCCTAACCACTAAACCACCGCCTTACAATCCTGAGCCAAACACCCCTAACCACTAAACCACCACCTTACAATCCTGAGCCAAACACCCCTAACCACTAAACCACCACCTTACAATCCTCAGCCAAACACCCCTAACCACTAAACCACCACCTTACTATCCTGAGCCAAACACCCCTAACCACTAAACCACCACCTTACTATCCTGAGCCAAACACCCCTAACCACTAAACCACCACTTTACTATCCTGAGCCAAACACCCCTAACCACTAAACCACCACCTTACAATCCTGAGCCAAACACCCCTAACCACTAAACCACCACTTTACAATCCTGAGCCAAACACCCCTAACCACTAAACCACCACATTACTATCCTGAGCCAAACACCCCTAACCACTAAACCACCACCTTACTATCCTGAGCCAAACACCCCTAACCACTAAACCACCACCTTACTATCCTGAGCCAAACACCCCTAACAACTAAACCACCACCTTACAATCCTGAGCCAAACACCCCTAACCACTAAACCACCACTTTACTATCCTGAGCCAAACACCCCTAACCACTAAACCACCACCTTACTATCCTGAGCCAAACACCCCTAACCACTAAACCACCACCTTACTATCCTGAGCCAAACACCCCTAACCACTAAACCACCACCTTACTATCCTGAGCCAAATACCCTAACCACTAAACCACCACCTTACAATCCTGAGCCAAATACGCTAACCACTAAACCACCACCTTACAATCCTGAGCCAAACACCCCTAACCACTAAACCACCACCTTACAATCCTGAGCCAAACACCCCTAACCACTAAACCACCACCTTACAATCCTGAGCCAAACACCCCTAACCACTAAACCACCACCTTACTATCCTGAGCCAAACACCCCTAACCACTAAACCACCACCTTACTATCCTGAGCCAAACACCCCTAACCACAAAACCACCACTTTACTATCCTGAGCCAAACACCCCTAACCACTAAACCACCACCTTACAATCCTGAGCCAAACACCCCTAACCACTAAACCACCACCTTACAATCCTGAGCCAAACACCCCTAACCACTAAACCACCACCTTACTATCCTGAGCCAAACACCCCTAACCACTAAACCACCACCTTACTATCCTGAGACAAACAACCCTAACCACTAAACCACCACTTTACTATCCTGAGCCAAACACCCCTAACCACTAAACCACCACCTTACTATCCTGAGCCAAACACCCCTAACCACTAAACCACCACCTTACTATCCTGAGCCAAACACCCCTAACCACTAAACCACCACCTTACTATCCTGAGCCAAACACCCCTAACCACTAAACCACCACCTTACTATCCTGAGCCAAACACCCCTAACCACTAAACCACCATCTTACTATCCTGAGCCAAACACCCCTAACCACTAAACCACCACCTTACTATCCTGAGCCAAACACCCCTAACCACTAAACCACCACCTTACTATCCTGAGTCAAATACCCTAACCACTAAACCACCACCTTACTATCCTGAGCCAAACACCCCTAACCACTAAACCACCACCTTATTATCCTGAGCCAAACACCCCTAACCACTAAACCACCATCTTACTATCCTGAGCCAAACACCCCTAACCACTAAACCACCACCTTACTATCCTGAGCCAAACACCCCTAACCACTAAACCACCACCTTACTATCCTGAGCCAAACACCCCTAACCACTAAACCACCACCTTACTATCCTGAGCCAAACACCCCTAACCACTAAACCACCATCTTACTATCCTGAGCCAAACACCCCTAACCACTAAACCACCACCTTACTATCCTGAGCCAAATACCCTAACCACTAAACCACCACCTTACTATCCTGAGCCAAACACCCCTAACCACTAAACCACCACCTTACAATCCTGAGCCAAACACCCCTAACCACTAAACCACCACCTTACTATCCTGAGCCAAACACCCCTAACCACTAAACCACCACCTTACTATCCTGAGCCAAACACCCCTAACCACAAAACCACCACTTTACTATCCTGAGCCAAACACCCCTAACCACTAAACCACCACCTTACAATCCTGAGCCAAACACCCCTAACCACTAAACCACCACCTTACAATCCTGAGCCAAACACCCCTAACCACTAAACCACCACCTTACTATCCTGAGCCAAACACCCCTAACCACTAAACCACCACCTTACTATCCTGAGACAAACAACCCTAACCACTAAACCACCACTTTACTATCCTGAGCCAAACACCCCTAACCACTAAACCACCACCTTACTATCCTGAGCCAAACACCCCTAACCACTAAACCACCACCTTACTATCCTGAGCCAAACACCCCTAACCACTAAACCACCACCTTACTATCCTGAGCCAAATACCCTAACCACTAAACCACCACCTTACTATCCTGAGCCAAACACCCCTAACCATTAAACCACCACCTTACTATCCTGAGCCAAACACCCCTAACCACTAAACCACCACCTTATTATCCTGAGCCAAACACCCCTAACCACTAAACCACCATCTTACTATCCTGAGCCAAACACCCCTAACCACTAAACCACCACCTTACTATCCTGAGCCAAACACCCCTAACCACTAAACCACCACCTTACTATCCTGAGCCAAACACCCCTAACCACTAAACCACCACCTTACTATCCTGAGCCAAACACCCCTAACCACTAAACCACCACCTTACAATCCTGAGCCAAACACCCCTAACCACTAAACCACCACCTTACTATCCTGAGCCAAATACCCTAACCACTAAACCACCACCTTACTATCCTGAGCCAAACACCCCTAACCACTAAACCACCACCTTATTATCCTGAGCCAAACACCCCTAACCACTAAACCACCATCTTACTATCCTGAGCCAAACACCCCTAACCACTAAACCACCACCTTACTATCCTGAGCCAAACACCCCTAACCACTAAACCACCACCTTACTATCCTGAGCCAAACACCCCTAACCACTAAACCACCACCTTACTATCCTGAGCCAAACACCCCTAACCACTAAACCACCATCTTACTATCCTGAGCCAAACACCCCTAACCACTAAACCACCACCTTACTATCCTGAGCCAAATACCCTAACCACTAAACCACCACCTTACTATCCTGAGCCAAACACCCCTAACCACTAAACCACCACCTTACAATCCTGAGCCAAACACCCCTAACCACTAAACCACCACCTTACTATCCTGAGCCAAACACCCCTAACCACTAAACCACCACCTTACTATCCTGAGCCAAACACCCCTAACCACTAAACCACCACCTTACTATCCTGAGCCAAACACCCCTAACCACTAAACCACCACCTTACTATCCTGAGCCAAACACCCCTAACCACTAAACCACCACCTTACTATCCTGAGCCAAACACCCCTAACCACTAAACCACCACCTTACAATCCTGAGCCAAACACCCCTAACCACTAAACCACCACCTTACTATCCTGAGCCAAACACCCCTAACCACTAAACCACCACCTTACTATCCTGAGCCAAACACCCCTAACCACTAAACCACCACTTTACAATCCTGAGCCAAACACCCCTAACCACTAAACCACCACCTTACTATCCTGAGCCAAACACCCCTAACCACTAAACCACCACCTTACTATCCTGAGCCAAACACCCCTAACCACTAAACCACCACCTTACTATCCTGAGCCAAACACCCCTAACCACTAAACCACCACCTTACTATCCTGAGCCAAACACCCCTAACCACTAAACCACCACCTTACTATCCTGAGCCAAATACCCTAACCACTAAACCACCACCTTACAATCCTGAGCCAAATACGCTAACCACTAAACCACCACCTTACAATCCTGAGCCAAACACCCCTAACCACTAAACCACCACCTTACAATCCTGAGCCAAACACCCCTAACCACTAAACCACCACCTTACTATCCTGAGCCAAACACCCCTAACCACTAAACCACCACCTTACTATCCTGAGCCAAATACCCTAACCACTAAACCACCACCTTACTATCCTGAGCCAAACACCCCTAACCACTAAACCACCACCTTACAATCCTAAGCCAAACACCCCTAACCACTAAACCACCACCTTACTATCCTGAGCCAAACACCCCTAACCACTAAACCACCACTTTACTATCCTGAGCCAAACACCCCTAACCACTAAACCACCGCCTTACAATCCTGAGCCAAACACCCCTAACCACTGAACCACCACCTTACAATCCTGAGCCAAACACCCCTAACCACTAAACCACCACCTTACAATCCTGAGCCAAACACCCCTAACCACTAAACCACCACCTTACTATCCTGAGCCAAACACCCCTAACCACTAAACCACCACCTTACTATCCTGAGCCAAACACCCCTAACCACTAAACCACCACTTTACTATCCTGAGCCAAACACCCCTAACCACTAAACCACCACCTTACAATCCTGAGCCAAACACCCCTAACCACTAAACCACCACTTTACAATCCTGAGCCAAACACCCCTAACCACTAAACCACCACATTACTATCCTGAGCCAAACACCCCTAACCACTAAACCACCACCTTACTATCCTGAGCCAAACACCCCTAACCACTAAACCACCACCTTACTATCCTGAGCCAAACACCCCTAACAACTAAACCACCACCTTACAATCCTGAGCCAAACACCCCTAACCACTAAACCACCACTTTACTATCCTGAGCCAAACACCCCTAACCACTAAACCACCACCTTACTATCCTGAGCCAAACACCCCTAACCACTAAACCACCACCTTACTATCCTGAGCCAAACACCCCTAACCACTAAACCACCACCTTACTATCCTGAGCCAAATACCCTAACCACTAAACCACCACCTTACAATCCTGAGCCAAATACGCTAACCACTAAACCACCACCTTACAATCCTGAGCCAAACACCCCTAACCACTAAACCACCACCTTACAATCCTGAGCCAAACACCCCTAACCACTAAACCACCACCTTACAATCCTGAGCCAAACACCCCTAACCACTAAACCACCACCTTACTATCCTGAGCCAAACACCCCTAACCACTAAACCACCACCTTACTATCCTGAGCCAAATACCCTAACCACTAAACCACCACCTTACTATCCTGAGCCAAACACCCCTAACCACTAAACCACCACCTTACAATCCTGAGCCAAACACCCCTAACCACTAAACCACCACCTTACTATCCTGAGCCAAACACCCCTAACCACTAAACCACCACCTTACTATCCTGAGCCAAACACCCCTAACCACAAAACCACCACTTTACTATCCTGAGCCAAACACCCCTAACCACTAAACCACCACCTTACAATCCTGAGCCAAACACCCCTAACCACTAAACCACCACCTTACAATCCTGAGCCAAACACCCCTAACCACTAAACCACCACCTTACTATCCTGAGCCAAACACCCCTAACCACTAAACCACCACCTTACTATCCTGAGACAAACAACCCTAACCACTAAACCACCACTTTACTATCCTGAGCCAAACACCCCTAACCACTAAACCACCACCTTACTATCCTGAGCCAAACACCCCTAACCACTAAACCACCACCTTACTATCCTGAGCCAAACACCCCTAACCACTAAACCACCACCTTACTATCCTGAGCCAAACACCCCTAACCACTAAACCACCACCTTACTATCCTGAGCCAAACACCCCTAACCACTAAACCACCATCTTACTATCCTGAGCCAAACACCCCTAACCACTAAACCACCACCTTACTATCCTGAGCCAAACACCCCTAACCACTAAACCACCACCTTACTATCCTGAGCCAAATACCCTAACCACTAAACCACCACCTTACTATCCTGAGCCAAACACCCCTAACCACTAAACCACCACCTTATTATCCTGAGCCAAACACCCCTAACCACTAAACAACCATCTTACTATCCTGAGCCAAACACCCCTAACCACTAAACCACCACCTTACTATCCTGAGCCAAACACCCCTAACCACTAAACCACCACCTTACTATCCTGAGCCAAACACCCCTAACCACTAAACCACCACCTTACTATCCTGAGCCAAACACCCCTAACCACTAAACCACCATCTTACTATCCTGAGCCAAACACCCCTAACCACTAAACCACCACCTTACTATCCTGAGCCAAATACCCTAACCACTAAACCACCACCTTACTATCCTGAGCCAAACACCCCTAACCACTAAACCACCACCTTACAATCCTGAGCCAAACACCCCTAACCACTAAACCACCACCTTACTATCCTGAGCCAAACACCCCTAACCACTAAACCACCACCTTACTATCCTGAGCCAAACACCCCTAACCACAAAACCACCACTTTACTATCCTGAGCCAAACACCCCTAACCACTAAACCACCACCTTACAATCCTGAGCCAAACACCCCTAACCACTAAACCACCACCTTACAATCCTGAGCCAAACACCCCTAACCACTAAACCACCACCTTACTATCCTGAGCCAAACACCCCTAACCACTAAACCACCACCTTACTATCCTGAGACAAACAACCCTAACCACTAAACCACCACTTTACTATCCTGAGCCAAACACCCCTAACCACTAAACCACCACCTTACTATCCTGAGCCAAACACCCCTAACCACTAAACCACCACCTTACTATCCTGAGCCAAACACCCCTAACCACTAAACCACCACCTTACTATCCTGAGCCAAATACCCTAACCACTAAACCACCACCTTACTATCCTGAGCCAAACACCCCTAACCATTAAACCACCACCTTACTATCCTGAGCCAAACACCCCTAACCACTAAACCACCACCTTATTATCCTGAGCCAAACACCCCTAACCACTAAACCACCATCTTACTATCCTGAGCCAAACACCCCTAACCACTAAACCACCACCTTACTATCCTGAGCCAAACACCCCTAACCACTAAACCACCACCTTACTATCCTGAGCCAAACACCCCTAACCACTAAACCACCACCTTACTATCCTGAGCCAAACACCCCTAACCACTAAACCACCATCTTACTATCCTGAGCCAAACACCCCTAACCACTAAACCACCACCTTACTATCCTGAGCCAAACACCCCTAACCACTAAACCACCACCTTACTATCCTGAGCCAAATACCCTAACCACTAAACCACCACCTTACTATCCTGAGCCAAACACCCCTAACCACTAAACCACCACCTTATTATCCTGAGCCAAACACCCCTAACCACTAAACCACCATCTTACTATCCTGAGCCAAACACCCCTAACCACTAAACCACCACCTTACTATCCTGAGCCAAACACCCCTAACCACTAAACCACCACCTTACTATCCTGAGCCAAACACCCCTAACCACTAAACCACCACCTTACTATCCTGAGCCAAACACCCCTAACCACTAAACCACCATCTTACTATCCTGAGCCAAACACCCCTAACCACTAAACCACCACCTTACTATCCTGAGCCAAACACCCCTAACCACTAAACCACCACCTTACTATCCTGAGCCAAATACCCTAACCACTAAACCACCACCTTACTATCCTGAGCCAAACACCCCTAACCACAAAACCACCACCTTACTATCCTGAGCCAAACACCCCTAACCACTAAACCACCATCTTACTATCCTGAGCCAAACACCCCTAACCACTAAACCACCACCTTACTATCCTGAGCCAAACACCCCTAACCACTAAACCACCACCTTACTATCCTGAGCCAAATACCCTAACCACTAAACCACCACCTTACTATCCTGAGCCAAACACCCCTAACCACTAAACCACCACCTTACAATCCTGAGCCAAACACCCCTAACCACTAAACCACCACCTTACTATCCTGAGCCAAACACCCCTAACCACTAAACCACCACCTTACTATCCTGAGCCAAACACCCCTAACCACTAAACCACCACCTTACTATCCTGAGCCAAACACCCCTAACCACTAAACCACCACTTTACTATCCTGAGCCAAACACCCCTAACCACTAAACCACCACCTTACAATCCTGAGCCAAACACCCCTAACCACTAAACCACCACCTTACTATCCTGAGCCAAATACCCTAACCACTAAACCACCACCTTACTATCCTGAGCCAAACACCCCTAACCACTAAACCACCACCTTACAATCCTGAGCCAAACACCCCTAACCACTAAACCACCACCTTACTATCCTGAGCCAAACACCCCTAACCACTAAACCACCACCTTACTATCCTGAGCCAAACACCCCTAACCACAAAACCACCACTTTACTATCCTGAGCCAAACACCCCTAACCACTAAACCACCACCTTACAATCCTGAGCCAAACACCCCTAACCACTAAACCACCACCTTACAATCCTGAGCCAAACACCCCTAACCACTAAACCACCACCTTACTATCCTGAGCCAAACACCCCTAACCACTAAACCACCACCTTACTATCCTGAGACAAACAACCCTAACCACTAAACCACCACTTTACTATCCTGAGCCAAACACCCCTAACCACTAAACCACCACCTTACTATCCTGAGCCAAACACCCCTAACCACTAAACCACCACCTTACTATCCTGAGCCAAACACCCCTAACCACTAAACCACCACCTTACTATCCTGAGCCAAATACCCTAACCACTAAACCACCACCTTACTATCCTGAGCCAAACACCCCTAACCATTAAACCACCACCTTACTATCCTGAGCCAAACACCCCTAACCACTAAACCACCACCTTATTATCCTGAGCCAAACACCCCTAACCACTAAACCACCATCTTACTATCCTGAGCCAAACACCCCTAACCACTAAACCACCACCTTACTATCCTGAGCCAAACACCCCTAACCACTAAACCACCACCTTACTATCCTGAGCCAAACACCCCTAACCACTAAACCACCACCTTACTATCCTGAGCCAAACACCCCTAACCACTAAACCACCACCTTACAATCCTGAGCCAAACACCCCTAACCACTAAACCACCACCTTACTATCCTGAGCCAAACACCCCTAACCACTAAACCACCACCTTACAATCCTGAGCCAAACACCCCTAACCACTAAACCACCACCTTACTATCCTGAGCCAAACACCCCTAACCACTAAACCACCACCTTACTATCCTGAGCCAAACACCCCTAACCACTAAACCACCACTTTACAATCCTGAGCCAAACACCCCTAACCACTAAACCACCACCTTACTATCCTGAGCCAAACACCCCTAACCACTAAACCACCACCTTACTATCCTGAGCCAAACACCCCTAACCACTAAACCACCACCTTACTATCCTGAGCCAAACACCCCTAACCACTAAACCACCACCTTACTATCCTGAGCCAAACACCCCTAACCACTAAACCACCACCTTACTATCCTGAGCCAAATACCCTAACCACTAAACCACCACCTTACAATCCTGAGCCAAATACGCTAACCACTAAACCACCACATTACTATCCTGAGCCAAACACCCCTAACCACTAAACCACCATCTTACTATCCTGAGCCAAACACCCCTAACCACTAAACCACCACCTTACTATCCTGAGCCAAATACCCTAACCACTAAACCACCACCTTACTATCCTGAGCCAAACACCCCTAACCACTAAACCACCACCTTACAATCCTGAGCCAAACACCCCTAACCACTAAACCACCACCTTACTATCCTGAGCCAAACACCCCTAACCACTAAACCACCACCTTACTATCCTGAGCCAAACACCCCTAACCACTAAACCACCACCTTACTATCCTGAGCCAAACACCCCTAACCACTAAACCACCACCTTACTATCCTGAGCCAAACACCCCTAACCACTAAACCACCACCTTACTATCCTGAGCCAAACACCCCTAACCACTAAACCACCACCTTACAATCCTGAGCCAAACACCCCTAACCACTAAACCACCACCTTACTATCCTGAGCCAAACACCCCTAACCACTAAACCACCACCTTACAATCCTGAGCCAAACACCCCTAACCACTAAACCACCACCTTACTATCCTGAGCCAAACACCCCTAACCACTAAACCACCACCTTACTATCCTGAGCCAAACACCCCTAACCACTAAACCACCACTTTACAATCCTGAGCCAAACACCCCTAACCACTAAACCACCACCTTACTATCCTGAGCCAAACACCCCTAACCACTAAACCACCACCTTACTATCCTGAGCCAAACACCCCTAACCACTAAACCACCACCTTACTATCCTGAGCCAAACACCCCTAACCACTAAACCACCACCTTACTATCCTGAGCCAAACACCCCTAACCACTAAACCACCACCTTACTATCCTGAGCCAAATACCCTAACCACTAAACCACCACCTTACAATCCTGAGCCAAATACGCTAACCACTAAACCACCACCTTACAATCCTGAGCCAAACACCCCTAACCACTAAACCACCACCTTACAATCCTGAGCCAAACACCCCTAACCACTAAACCACCACCTTACTATCCTGAGCCAAACACCCCTAACCACTAAACCACCACCTTACTATCCTGAGCCAAATACCCTAACCACTAAACCACCACCTTACTATCCTGAGCCAAACACCCCTAACCACTAAACCACCACCTTACAATCCTAAGCCAAACACCCCTAACCACTAAACCACCACCTTACTATCCTGAGCCAAACACCCCTAACCACTAAACCACCACTTTACTATCCTGAGCCAAACACCCCTAACCACTAAACCACCGCCTTACAATCCTGAGCCAAACACCCCTAACCACTAAACCACCACCTTACAATCCTGAGCCAAACACCCCTAACCACTAAACCACCACCTTACTATCCTGAGCCAAACACCCCTAACCACTAAACCACCACCTTACTATCCTGAGCCAAACACCCCTAACCACTAAACCACCACTTTACTATCCTGAGCCAAACACCCCTAACCACTAAACCACCACCTTACAATCCTGAGCCAAACACCCCTAACCACTAAACCACCACTTTACAATCCTGAGCCAAACACCCCTAACCACTAAACCACCACATTACTATCCTGAGCCAAACACCCCTAACCACTAAACCACCACCTTACTATCCTGAGCCAAACACCCCTAACCACTAAACCACCACCTTACTATCCTGAGCCAAACACCCCTAACAACTAAACCACCACCTTACAATCCTGAGCCAAACACCCCTAACCACTAAACCACCACTTTACTATCCTGAGCCAAACACCCCTAACCACTAAACCACCACCTTACTATCCTGAGCCAAACACCCCTAACCACTAAACCACCACCTTACTATCCTGAGCCAAACACCCCTAACCACTAAACCACCACCTTACTATCCTGAGCCAAATACCCTAACCACTAAACCACCACCTTACAATCCTGAGCCAAATACGCTAACCACTAAACCACCACCTTACAATCCTGAGCCAAACACCCCTAACCACTAAACCACCACCTTACAATCCTGAGCCAAACACCCCTAACCACTAAACCACCACCTTACAATCCTGAGCCAAACACCCCTAACCACTAAACCACCACCTTACTATCCTGAGCCAAACACCCCTAACCACTAAACCACCACCTTACTATCCTGAGCCAAATACCCTAACCACTAAACCACCACCTTACTATCCTGAGCCAAACACCCCTAACCACTAAACCACCACCTTACAATCCTGAGCCAAACACCCCTAACCACTAAACCACCACCTTACTATCCTGAGCCAAACACCCCTAACCACTAAACCACCACCTTACTATCCTGAGCCAAACACCCCTAACCACAAAACCACCACTTTACTATCCTGAGCCAAACACCCCTAACCACTAAACCACCACCTTACAATCCTGAGCCAAACACCCCTAACCACTAAACCACCACCTTACAATCCTGAGCCAAACACCCCTAACCACTAAACCACCACCTTACTATCCTGAGCCAAACACCCCTAACCACTAAACCACCACCTTACTATCCTGAGACAAACAACCCTAACCACTAAACCACCACTTTACTATCCTGAGCCAAACACCCCTAACCACTAAACCACCACCTTACTATCCTGAGCCAAACACCCCTAACCACTAAACCACCACCTTACTATCCTGAGCCAAACACCCCTAACCACTAAACCACCACCTTACTATCCTGAGCCAAACACCCCTAACCACTAAACCACCACCTTACTATCCTGAGCCAAACACCCCTAACCACTAAACCACCATCTTACTATCCTGAGCCAAACACCCCTAACCACTAAACCACCACCTTACTATCCTGAGCCAAACACCCCTAACCACTAAACCACCACCTTACTATCCTGAGCCAAATACCCTAACCACTAAACCACCACCTTACTATCCTGAGCCAAACACCCCTAACCACTAAACCACCACCTTATTATCCTGAGCCAAACACCCCTAACCACTAAACAACCATCTTACTATCCTGAGCCAAACACCCCTAACCACTAAACCACCACCTTACTATCCTGAGCCAAACACCCCTAACCACTAAACCACCACCTTACTATCCTGAGCCAAACACCCCTAACCACTAAACCACCACCTTACTATCCTGAGCCAAACACCCCTAACCACTAAACCACCATCTTACTATCCTGAGCCAAACACCCCTAACCACTAAACCACCACCTTACTATCCTGAGCCAAATACCCTAACCACTAAACCACCACCTTACTATCCTGAGCCAAACACCCCTAACCACTAAACCACCACCTTACAATCCTGAGCCAAACACCCCTAACCACTAAACCACCACCTTACTATCCTGAGCCAAACACCCCTAACCACTAAACCACCACCTTACTATCCTGAGCCAAACACCCCTAACCACAAAACCACCACTTTACTATCCTGAGCCAAACACCCCTAACCACTAAACCACCACCTTACAATCCTGAGCCAAACACCCCTAACCACTAAACCACCACCTTACAATCCTGAGCCAAACACCCCTAACCACTAAACCACCACCTTACTATCCTGAGCCAAACACCCCTAACCACTAAACCACCACCTTACTATCCTGAGACAAACAACCCTAACCACTAAACCACCACTTTACTATCCTGAGCCAAACACCCCTAACCACTAAACCACCACCTTACTATCCTGAGCCAAACACCCCTAACCACTAAACCACCACCTTACTATCCTGAGCCAAACACCCCTAACCACTAAACCACCACCTTACTATCCTGAGCCAAATACCCTAACCACTAAACCACCACCTTACTATCCTGAGCCAAACACCCCTAACCATTAAACCACCACCTTACTATCCTGAGCCAAACACCCCTAACCACTAAACCACCACCTTATTATCCTGAGCCAAACACCCCTAACCACTAAACCACCATCTTACTATCCTGAGCCAAACACCCCTAACCACTAAACCACCACCTTACTATCCTGAGCCAAACACCCCTAACCACTAAACCACCACCTTACTATCCTGAGCCAAACACCCCTAACCACTAAACCACCACCTTACTATCCTGAGCCAAACACCCCTAACCACTAAACCACCATCTTACTATCCTGAGCCAAACACCCCTAACCACTAAACCACCACCTTACTATCCTGAGCCAAACACCCCTAACCACTAAACCACCACCTTACTATCCTGAGCCAAATACCCTAACCACTAAACCACCACCTTACTATCCTGAGCCAAACACCCCTAACCACTAAACCACCACCTTATTATCCTGAGCCAAACACCCCTAACCACTAAACCACCATCTTACTATCCTGAGCCAAACACCCCTAACCACTAAACCACCACCTTACTATCCTGAGCCAAACACCCCTAACCACTAAACCACCACCTTACTATCCTGAGCCAAACACCCCTAACCACTAAACCACCACCTTACTATCCTGAGCCAAACACCCCTAACCACTAAACCACCATCTTACTATCCTGAGCCAAACACCCCTAACCACTAAACCACCACCTTACTATCCTGAGCCAAACACCCCTAACCACTAAACCACCACCTTACTATCCTGAGCCAAATACCCTAACCACTAAACCACCACCTTACTATCCTGAGCCAAACACCCCTAACCACAAAACCACCACCTTACTATCCTGAGCCAAACACCCCTAACCACTAAACCACCATCTTACTATCCTGAGCCAAACACCCCTAACCACTAAACCACCACCTTACTATCCTGAGCCAAACACCCCTAACCACTAAACCACCACCTTACTATCCTGAGCCAAATACCCTAACCACTAAACCACCACCTTACTATCCTGAGCCAAACACCCCTAACCACTAAACCACCACCTTACAATCCTGAGCCAAACACCCCTAACCACTAAACCACCACCTTACTATCCTGAGCCAAACACCCCTAACCACTAAACCACCACCTTACTATCCTGAGCCAAACACCCCTAACCACTAAACCACCACCTTACTATCCTGAGCCAAACACCCCTAACCACTAAACCACCACTTTACTATCCTGAGCCAAACACCCCTAACCACTAAACCACCACCTTACAATCCTGAGCCAAACACCCCTAACCACTAAACCACCACCTTACTATCCTGAGCCAAATACCCTAACCACTAAACCACCACCTTACTATCCTGAGCCAAACACCCCTAACCACTAAACCACCACCTTACAATCCTGAGCCAAACACCCCTAACCACTAAACCACCACCTTACTATCCTGAGCCAAACACCCCTAACCACTAAACCACCACCTTACTATCCTGAGCCAAACACCCCTAACCACAAAACCACCACTTTACTATCCTGAGCCAAACACCCCTAACCACTAAACCACCACCTTACAATCCTGAGCCAAACACACCTAACCACTAAACCACCACCTTACAATCCTGAGCCAAACACCCCTAACCACTAAACCACCACCTTACTATCCTGAGCCAAACACCCCTAACCACTAAACCACCACCTTACTATCCTGAGACAAACAACCCTAACCACTAAACCACCACTTTACTATCCTGAGCCAAACACCCCTAACCACTAAACCACCACCTTACTATCCTGAGCCAAACACCCCTAACCACTAAACCACCACCTTACTATCCTGAGCCAAACACCCCTAACCACTAAACCACCACCTTACTATCCTGAGCCAAATACCCTAACCACTAAACCACCACCTTACTATCCTGAGCCAAACACCCCTAACCATTAAACCACCACCTTACTATCCTGAGCCAAACACCCCTAACCACTAAACCACCACCTTATTATCCTGAGCCAAACACCCCTAACCACTAAACCACCATCTTACTATCCTGAGCCAAACACCCCTAACCACTAAACCACCACCTTACTATCCTGAGCCAAACACCCCTAACCACTAAACCACCACCTTACTATCCTGAGCCAAACACCCCTAACCACTAAACCACCACCTTACTATCCTGAGCCAAACACCCCTAACCACTAAACCACCACCTTACAATCCTGAGCCAAACACCCCTAACCACTAAACCACCACCTTACTATCCTGAGCCAAACACCCCTAACCACTAAACCACCACCTTACAATCCTGAGCCAAACACCCCTAACCACTAAACCACCACCTTACTATCCTGAGCCAAACACCCCTAACCACTAAACCACCACCTTACTATCCTGAGCCAAACACCCCTAACCACTAAACCACCACTTTACAATCCTGAGCCAAACACCCCTAACCACTAAACCACCACCTTACTATCCTGAGCCAAACACCCCTAACCACTAAACCACCACCTTACTATCCTGAGCCAAACACCCCTAACCACTAAACCACCACCTTACTATCCTGAGCCAAACACCCCTAACCACTAAACCACCACCTTACTATCCTGAGCCAAACACCCCTAACCACTAAACCACCACCTTACTATCCTGAGCCAAATACCCTAACCACTAAACCACCACCTTACAATCCTGAGCCAAATACGCTAACCACTAAACCACCACATTACTATCCTGAGCCAAACACCCCTAACCACTAAACCACCACCTTACTATCCTGAGCCAAACACCCCTAACCACTAAACCACCACCTTACTATCCTGAGCCAAACACCCCTAACAACTAAACCACCACCTTACAATCCTGAGCCAAACACCCCTAACCACTAAACCACCACTTTACTATCCTGAGCCAAACACCCCTAACCACTAAACCACCACCTTACTATCCTGAGCCAAACACCCCTAACCACTAAACCACCACCTTACTATCCTGAGCCAAACACCCCTAACCACTAAACCACCACCTTACTATCCTGAGCCAAATACCCTAACCACTAAACCACCACCTTACAATCCTGAGCCAAATACGCTAACCACTAAACCACCACCTTACAATCCTGAGCCAAACACCCCTAACCACTAAACCACCACCTTACAATCCTGAGCCAAACACCCCTAACCACTAAACCACCACCTTACAATCCTGAGCCAAACACCCCTAACCACTAAACCACCACCTTACTATCCTGAGCCAAACACCCCTAACCACTAAACCACCACCTTACTATCCTGAGCCAAATACCCTAACCACTAAACCACCACCTTACTATCCTGAGCCAAACACCCCTAACCACTAAACCACCACCTTACAATCCTGAGCCAAACACCCCTAACCACTAAACCACCACCTTACTATCCTGAGCCAAACACCCCTAACCACTAAACCACCACCTTACTATCCTGAGCCAAACACCCCTAACCACAAAACCACCACTTTACTATCCTGAGCCAAACACCCCTAACCACTAAACCACCACCTTACAATCCTGAGCCAAACACCCCTAACCACTAAACCACCACCTTACAATCCTGAGCCAAACACCCCTAACCACTAAACCACCACCTTACTATCCTGAGCCAAACACCCCTAACCACTAAACCACCACCTTACTATCCTGAGACAAACAACCCTAACCACTAAACCACCACCTTACTATCCTGAGCCAAACACCCCTAACCACTAAACCACCACCTTACTATCCTGAGCCAAACACCCCTAACCACTAAACCACCACCTTACTATCCTGAGCCAAACACCCCTAACCACTAAACCACCACCTTACTATCCTGAGCCAAATACCCTAACCACTAAACCACCACCTTACAATCCTGAGCCAAATACGCTAACCACTAAACCACCACATTACTATCCTGAGCCAAACACCCCTAACCACTAAACCACCACCTTACTATCCTGAGCCAAACACCCCTAACCACTAAACCACCACCTTACTATCCTGAGCCAAATACCCTAACCACTAAACCACCACCTTACTATCCTGAGCCAAACACCCCTAACCACTAAACCACCACCTTATTATCCTGAGCCAAACACCCCTAACCACTAAACAACCATCTTACTATCCTGAGCCAAACACCCCTAACCACTAAACCACCACCTTACTATCCTGAGCCAAACACCCCTAACCACTAAACCACCACCTTACTATCCTGAGCCAAACACCCCTAACCACTAAACCACCACCTTACTATCCTGAGCCAAACACCCCTAACCACTAAACCACCATCTTACTATCCTGAGCCAAACACCCCTAACCACTAAACCACCACCTTACTATCCTGAGCCAAATACCCTAACCACTAAACCACCACCTTACTATCCTGAGCCAAACACCCCTAACCACTAAACCACCACCTTACAATCCTGAGCCAAACACCCCTAACCACTAAACCACCACCTTACTATCCTGAGCCAAACACCCCTAACCACTAAACCACCACCTTACTATCCTGAGCCAAACACCCCTAACCACAAAACCACCACTTTACTATCCTGAGCCAAACACCCCTAACCACTAAACCACCACCTTACAATCCTGAGCCAAACACCCCTAACCACTAAACCACCACCTTACAATCCTGAGCCAAACACCCCTAACCACTAAACCACCACCTTACTATCCTGAGCCAAACACCCCTAACCACTAAACCACCACCTTACTATCCTGAGACAAACAACCCTAACCACTAAACCACCACTTTACTATCCTGAGCCAAACACCCCTAACCACTAAACCACCACCTTACTATCCTGAGCCAAACACCCCTAACCACTAAACCACCACCTTACTATCCTGAGCCAAACACCCCTAACCACTAAACCACCACCTTACTATCCTGAGCCAAATACCCTAACCACTAAACCACCACCTTACTATCCTGAGCCAAACACCCCTAACCATTAAACCACCACCTTACTATCCTGAGCCAAACACCCCTAACCACTAAACCACCACCTTATTATCCTGAGCCAAACACCCCTAACCACTAAACCACCATCTTACTATCCTGAGCCAAACACCCCTAACCACTAAACCACCACCTTACTATCCTGAGCCAAACACCCCTAACCACTAAACCACCACCTTACTATCCTGAGCCAAACACCCCTAACCACTAAACCACCACCTTACTATCCTGAGCCAAACACCCCTAACCACTAAACCACCATCTTACTATCCTGAGCCAAACACCCCTAACCACTAAACCACCACCTTACTATCCTGAGCCAAACACCCCTAACCACTAAACCACCACCTTACTATCCTGAGCCAAATACCCTAACCACTAAACCACCACCTTACTATCCTGAGCCAAACACCCCTAACCACTAAACCACCACCTTATTATCCTGAGCCAAACACCCCTAACCACTAAACCACCATCTTACTATCCTGAGCCAAACACCCCTAACCACTAAACCACCACCTTACTATCCTGAGCCAAACACCCCTAACCACTAAACCACCACCTTACTATCCTGAGCCAAACACCCCTAACCACTAAACCACCACCTTACTATCCTGAGCCAAACACCCCTAACCACTAAACCACCATCTTACTATCCTGAGCCAAACACCCCTAACCACTAAACCACCACCTTACTATCCTGAGCCAAACACCCCTAACCACTAAACCACCACCTTACTATCCTGAGCCAAATACCCTAACCACTAAACCACCACCTTACTATCCTGAGCCAAACACCCCTAACCACAAAACCACCACCTTACTATCCTGAGCCAAACACCCCTAACCACTAAACCACCATCTTACTATCCTGAGCCAAACACCCCTAACCACTAAACCACCACCTTACTATCCTGAGCCAAACACCCCTAACCACTAAACCACCACCTTACTATCCTGAGCCAAATACCCTAACCACTAAACCACCACCTTACTATCCTGAGCCAAACACCCCTAACCACTAAACCACCACCTTACAATCCTGAGCCAAACACCCCTAACCACTAAACCACCACCTTACTATCCTGAGCCAAACACCCCTAACCACTAAACCACCACCTTACTATCCTGAGCCAAACACCCCTAACCACTAAACCACCACCTTACTATCCTGAGCCAAACACCCCTAACCACTAAACCACCACCTTACTATCCTGAGCCAAACACCCCTAACCACTAAACCACCACTTTACTATCCTGAGCCAAACACCCCTAACCACTAAACCACCACCTTACAATCCTGAGCCAAACACCCCTAACCACTAAACCACCACCTTACAATCCTGAGCCAAATACCCCTAACCACTAAACCACCACCTTACAATCCTGAGCCAAATACCCCTAACCACTAAACCACCACCTTACAATCCTGAGCCAAATACCCCTAACCACTAAACCACCACCTTACAATCCTGAGCCAAACACCCCTAACCACTAAACCACCACCTTACAATCCTGAGCCAAATACCCCTAACCACTAAACCACCACCTTACAATCCTGAGCCAAATACCCCTAACCACTAAACCACCACCTTACAATCCTGAGCCAAATACCCCTAACCACTAAACCACCACCTTACAATCCTGAGCCAAACACCCCTAACCACTAAACCACCACCTTACAATCCTGAGCCAAACACCCCTAACCACTAAACCACCATCTTACTATCCTGAGCCAAACACCCCTAACCACTAAACCACCACCTTACTATCCTGAGCCAAACACCCCTAACCACTAAACCACCACCTTACAATCCTGAGCCAAACACCCCTAACCACTAAACCACCACCTTACTATCCTGAGCCAAACACCCCTAACCACTAAACCACCACCTTACTAACCTGAGCCAAACACCCCTAACCACTAAACCACCACCTTACTATCCTGAGCCAAACACCCCTAACCACTAAACCACCACCTTACTATCCTGAGCCAAACACCCCTAACCACTAAACCACCACCTTACTATCCTGAGCCAAACACCCCTAACCACTAAACCACCGCCTTACTATCCTGAGCCAAACACCCCTAACCACTAAACCACCACCTTACAATCCTGAGCCAAACACCCCTAACCACTAAACCACCACCTTACTATCCTGAGCCAAACACCCCTAACCACTAAACCACCACCTTACAATCCTGAGCCAAACACCCCTAACCACTAAACCACCACCTTACTATCCTGAGCCAAACACCCCTAACCACTAAACCACCACCTTACTATCCTGAGCCAAACACCCCTAACCACTAAACCACCACCTTACCATCTTGAGTTAAACACTGTAACCACTAAACCACCACCTTACTATCCTGAGCCAAACACCCCTAACCACTAAACCACCACCTTACTATCCTGAGCCAAACACCCCTAACCACTAAACCACCACCTTACTATCCTGAGCCAAACACCCCTAACCACTAAACCACCACCTTACTATCCTGAGCCAAACACCCCTAACCACTAAACCACCACCTTACTATCCTGAGCCAAACACCCCTAACCACTAAACCACCACCTTACTATCCTGAGCCAAACACCCCTAACCACTAAACCACCACCTTACTATCCTGAGCCAAACACCCCTAACCACTAAACCACCACCTTACTATCCTGAGCCAAACACCCCTAACCACTAAACCACCACCTTACTATCCTGAGCCAAACACCCCTAACCACTAAACCACCACCTTACTATCCTGAGCCAAACACCCCTAACCACTAAACCACCACCTTACAATCCTGAGCCAAACACCCCTAACCACTAAACCACCACCTTACTATCCTGAGCCAAACACCCTTAACCACTAAACCACCACCTTACCATCTTGAGTTAAACACTGTAACCACTAAACCACCACCTTACTATCCTGAGCCAAACACCCCTAACCACTAAACCACCACCTTACTATCCTGAGCCAAACACCCCTAACCACTAAACCACCACCTTACCATCTTGAGTTAAACACTGTAACCACTAAACCACCACCTTACTATCCTGAGCCAAACACCCCTAACCACTAAACCACCACCTTACCATCTTGAGTTAAACACTGTAACCACTAAACCACCACCTTACTATCCTGAGCCAAACACCCCTAACCACTAAACCACCACCTTACTATCCTGAGCCAAACACCCCTAACCACTAAACCACCACCTTACAATCCTGAGCCAAACACCCCTAACCACTAAACCACCACCTTACTATCCTGAGCCAAACACCCCTAACCACTAAACCACCACCTTACCATCTTGAGTTAAACACTGTAACCACTAAACCACCACCTTACTATCCTGAGCCAAACACCCCTAACCACTAAACCACCACCTTACTATCCTGAGCCAAACACCCCTAACCACTAAACCACCACCTTACTATCCTGAGCCAAACACCCCTAACCACTAAACCACCACCTTACTATCCTGAGCCAAACACCCCTAACCACTAAACCACCACCTTACAATCCTGAGCCAAACACCCCTAACCACTAAACCACCACCTTACTATCCTGAGCCAAACACCCCTAACCACTAAACCACCACCTTACCATCTTGAGTTAAACACTGTAACCACTAAACCACCACCTTACTATCCTGAGCCAAACACCCCTAACCACTAAACCACCACCTTACTATCCTGAGCCAAACACCCCTAACCACTAAACCACCACCTTACTATCCTGAGCCAAACACCCCTAACCACTAAACCACCACCTTACTATCCTGAGCCAAACACCCCTAACCACTAAACCACCACCTTACTATCCTGAGCCAAACACCCCTAACCACTAAACCACCACCTTACTATCCTGAGCCAAACACCCCTAACCACTAAACCACCACCTTACCATCTTGAGTTAAACACTGTAACCACTAAACCACCACCTTACTATCCTGAGCCAAACACCCCTAACCACTAAACCACCACCTTACTATCCTGAGCCAAACACCCCTAACCACTAAACCACCACCTTACTATCCTGAGCCAAACACCCCTAACCACTAAACCACCACCTTACTATCCTGAGCCAAACACCCCTAACCACTAAACCACCACCTTACTATCCTGAGCCAAACACCCCTAACCACTAAACCACCACCTTACTATCCTGAGCCAAACACCCCTAACCACTAAACCACCACCTTACCATCTTGAGTTAAACACTGTAACCACTAAACCACCACCTTACTATCCTGAGCCAAACACCCCTAACCACTAAACCACCACCTTACCATCTTGAGTTAAACACTGTAACCACTAAACCACCACCTTACCATCTTGAGTTAAACACTGTAACCACTAAACCACCACCTTACTATCCTGAGCCAAACACCCCTAACCACTAAACCACCACCTTACAATCCTGAGCCAAACACCCCTAACCACTAAACCACCACCTTACTATCCTGAGCCAAACACCCCTAACCACTAAACCACCACCTTACTATCCTGAGCCAAACACCCCTAACCACTAAACCACCACCTTACTATCCTGAGCCAAACACCCCTAACCACTAAACCACCACCTTACCATCTTGAGTTAAACACTGTAACCACTAAACCACCACCTTACTATCCTGAGCCAAACACCCCTAACCACTAAACCACCACCTTACCATCTTGAGTTAAACACTGTAACCACTAAACCACCACCTTACTATCCTGAGCCAAACACCCCTAACCACTAAACCACCACCTTACTATCCTGAGCCAAACACCCCTAACCACTAAACCACCACCTTACAATCCTGAGCCAAACACCCCTAACCACTAAACCACCACCTTACTATCCTGAGCCAAACACCCCTAACCACTAAACCACCATCTTACTATCCTGAGCCAAACACCCCTAACCACTAAACCACCACCTTACAATCCTGAGCCAAACACCCCTAACCACTAAACCACCACCTTACAATCCTGAGCCAAACACCCCTAACCACTAAACCACCACCTTACTATCCTGAGCCAAACACCCCTAACCACTAAACCACCACCTTACCATCTTGAGTTAAACACTGTAACCACTAAACCACCACCTTACTATCCTGAGCCAAACACCCCTAACCACTAAACCACCACCTTACTATCCTGAGCCAAACACCCCTAACCACTAAACCACCACCTTACAATCCTGAGCCAAACACCCCTAACCACTAAACCACCACCTTACTATCCTGAGCCAAACACCCCTAACCACTAAACCACCATCTTACTATCCTGAGCCAAACACCCCTAACCACTAAACCACCACCTTACAATCCTGAGCCAAACACCCCTAACCACTAAACCACCACCTTACAATCCTGAGCCAAACACCCCTAACCACTAAACCACCACCTTACTATCCTGAGCCAAACACCCCTAACCACTAAACCACCACCTTACTATCCTGAGCCAAACACCCCTAACCACTAAACCACCACCTTACTATCCTGAGCCAAACACCCCTAACAACTAAACCACCACCTTACAATCCTGAGCCAAACACCCCTAACCACTAAACCACCACCTTACTATCCTGAGCCAAACACCCCTAACAACTAAACCACCACCTTACAATCCTGAGCCAAACACCCCTAACCACTAAACCACCACCTTACTATCCTGAGCCAAACACCCCTAACAACTAAACCACCACCTTACAATCCTGAGCCAAACACCCCTAACCACTAAACCACCACCTTACTATCCTGAGCCAAACACCCCTAACAACTAAACCACCACCTTACAATCCTGAGCCAAACACCCCTAACCACTAAACCACCACCTTACTATCCTGAGCCAAACACCCCTAACAACTAAACCACCACCTTACAATCCTGAGCCAAACACCCCTAACCACTAAACCACCACCTTACTATCCTGAGCCAAACACCCCTAACAACTAAACCACCACCTTACAATCCTGAGCCAAACACCCCTAACCACTAAACCACCACCTTACTATCCTGAGCCAAACACCCCTAACAACTAAACCACCACCTTACTATCCTGAGCCAAACACCCCTAACCACTAAACCACCACCTTACTATCCTGAGCCAAACACCCCTAACCACTAAACCACCACCTTACTATCCTGAGCCAAACACCCCTAACAACTAAACCACCACCTTACAATCCTGAGCCAAACACCCCTAACCACTAAACCACCACCTTACTATCCTGAGCCAAACACCCCTAACAACTAAACCACCACCTTACAATCCTGAGCCAAACACCCCTAACCACTAAACCACCACCTTACTATCCTGAGCCAAACACCCCTAACCACTAAACCACCACCTTACTATCCTGAGCCAAACACCCCTAACCACTAAACCACCACCTTACAATCCTGAGCCAAACACCCCTAACCACTAAACCACCACCTTACCATCTTGAGTTAAACACCCCTAACCACTAAACCACCACCTTACAATCCTGAGCCAAACACCCCTAACCACTAAACCACCACCTTACAATCCTGAGCCAAACACCCCTAACCACTAAACCACCACCTTACCATCTTGAGTTAAACACCCCTAACCACTAAACCACCACCTTACTATCCTGAGCCAAACACCCCTAACCACTAAACCACCACCTTACAATCCTGAGCCAAACACCCCTAACCACTAAACCACCACCTTACCATCTTGAGTTAAACACCCCTAACCACTAAACCACCACCTTACTATCCTGAGCCAAACACCCCTAACCACTAAACCACCACCTTACTATCCTGAGCCAAACACCCCTAACCACTAAACCACCACCTTACTATCCTGAGCCAAACACCCCTAACAACTAAACCACCACCTTACAATCCTGAGCCAAACACCCCTAACCACTAAACCACCACCTTACTATCCTGAGCCAAACACCCCTAACAACTAAACCACCACCTTACAATCCTGAGCCAAACACCCCTAACCACTAAACCACCACCTTACTATCCTGAGCCAAACACCCCTAACCACTAAACCACCACCTTACTATCCTGAGCCAAACACCCCTAACCACTAAACCACCACCTTACAATCCTGAGCCAAACACCCCTAACCACTAAACCACCACCTTACCATCTTGAGTTAAACACCCCTAACCACTAAACCACCACCTTACAATCCTGAGCCAAACACCCCTAACCACTAAACCACCACCTTACAATCCTGAGCCAAACACCCCTAACCACTAAACCACCACCTTACCATCTTGAGTTAAACACCCCTAACCACTAAACCACCACCTTACTATCCTGAGCCAAACACCCCTAACCACTAAACCACCACCTTACAATCCTGAGCCAAACACCCCTAACCACTAAACCACCACCTTACAATCCTGAGCCAAACACCCCTAACCACTAAACCACCACCTTACAATCCTGAGCCAAACACCCCTAACCACTAAACCACCACCTTACAATCCTGAGCCAAACACCCCTAACCACTAAACCACCACCTTACCATCTTGAGTTAAACACCCCTAACCACTAAACCACCACCTTACCATCTTGAGTTAAACACTGTAACCACTAAACCACCCAACATGCATTGCTGTAGCTCTAAAACACACACACACAGACACAGACACACACAGACACTTAGACAGACATACACACAGAGGCACAGACACGCACACAGACACACACATACAGACAGAGGCACATAGACACACACACACACACACAGAGGCACACACATACACATAGAGGCACATAGACACACACACAGTCACATAGACATACATACAGACATACACACACAGAGGCACATAGACACACACACAGAGAGGCACATAGACACACACATACAGACACACACACAGAGAGGCACATAGACACACAGATACACACACATGTATGTAAATACAGTCTATAATGCTTCATGCAAACAACATCAACCACCACAACCACAACAACCACCACAACCACAACAACAACCACAACAACAACCACAACAACAACAACAACTACAACCACAACAACAACCACAACAACAACAACAACTACAACCACAACAACAACTACAACCATCACAACAACCACCACAACAACCACCACCACCACCACCACAACCACCACCACAACAACCACAACCACAACCACAACCACAACAACAACAACAACCACAACCACAACCACAACCACAACCACCACAACAACCACCACAACAACCACAACCACTACAACAACAACAACAACAGCTACAACAACTACAACCACCACAACAACAACCACAACAACAACAACAACTACAACCACAACCACAACAACAACTACAACCACCACAACAACCACAACAACTACGACCACAACAACAACAACCACAACAACAACTACAACCACAACAACAACAACCACAACCACCACAACCACTACAACAACAACCACAACAACAACTACAACCACCACAACAACCACCACCACCACAACAACCACAACAACCTCTTAATAACCACAACATCTTACAAAAGACAGTTTCAATCTGTATCTTTATCAGCAATGCCCCCACCCCATCTTTGGATTCACTTGATCTTTGGATTCCCTTGTTGTATGACCAACATTTCTATCATTAGCATTGTCACCAACATTCCTATCATCATCATCATCAACATTACTATCACCATCACCAACATTCCTATCACCACCACCACCACCATCATCAGTATCATCCCCTCCATCATCAGTAACATCACCAACATCACTACCACCATCACCACAATCACCACAATCACCATCATCATCACAATCATCAACATCATCAGCAACATCATTTAACGTCTTCCCTTGATAGCATGGGTTGGACGGTTCCTTCACAAACCAGGTCCTTCACAAACTAATCAAACAGAGCTAGTGACCCCTTAGATGAGTTGGGACATGGTGGGGTGTAAAGGGCCTATATTTTCACTCTAGCATAAGTTGGGCAGGTCTTTAAAGACCAGGTAAGTACTGAAACAAAGCTAGTGACCCCTCAGATGGGTTGGTGTGGGGTGTGTGGTTGCCTATATTTTCACACTCTAACATGGGTTTAACGGGTCCTTCACAAACCAGGTCACTAATCAAACAGAGCAAGTCACCCTTAAGATGGGTTGGGATGGGATATACATTTCTTTCTTAGACAATCAGTTATTAACCCTTTAATGTTCAAACCAGCCAAAACCGGCCAGAATTCTCTAACCTCTCTCTGTTCAAACCAGCTGTAACTGGTCGCTCAAACTGATGTTAAGGTATTGTTCTCAATATAAATACTATCAAAATCTCAGAGTCGATATGTGAGATAATTACCTGAGGTAAAGCCTTTACCATGAAAATACAATAGTAAATATAGAGTAATGTAAATGTTAAAGGGTTAAACCAGGGACCTCAGATCCATCATGTCTAGATGGGGAGGGGAGAGACAAAGAGGGCCGAAAGTAAGATGAGTTGGGGGAGGGCTGTCGTGTGATTTCCACCAGTTACAATGCTTATCAGCATTGAATAAGTATATTATGGCATGAACCTTTAACTTCTGAGGGAGTCGAAGGGGTACCTTATTGTTCCTTAGGGCATTATTTTAAAAACCTGGTAGGGCCCATCTTCTCTCCAGCAGATTTTCATAAAAAAGGAATAAGCATATGATGAGTTATGGACCCGTAGCTCCAGAGGAAGTTGTGGGGCCATTATGTTGACACATGGCGCATGGGTCGCTATGTTGACATATGGTGCATGGGTCGCTATGTTGACATATGGCGCCTGGGTCACTATGTTGACGTATGGGGTCTCTAGTGCCTTTTTTTTAAACCTAACAGAAAGAGTGAGAAAAAGGGAGTGAGAAAGAGATATAGAAAAAGAATCAACCCCAGTACTTGACTGGTACTTTTTTTTTGTGGACCTTGAATGGATGAAAGGCAATAGAGAAGAGAGACATATAGACAGATGAGAGAGAGAGAGACAGAGAGAGACAAGGATAGAGAGAGAGAGAGCGAGAGAGAGAGAGAGAGAGAGAGCGAGAGAGAGAGAGAGAGGGAGAGAGAGAGAGGGAGAGAGAGAGACAGACAGACATGGAGACGGAGAGAGAGAGACAGACAGACAGACAGACAGACATGGAGACAGAGAGAGAGGGAGACAGACAGACAGAGAGAGACAGAGAGATAAAAAGATAGCATAGATAGATAACTGGAGCAAAATACCACCAGGTATTGTTTTGTTGGGGGTGGAGGGCATTGACACACATACATACACACATACATACGCACACATATATATATACACATATATACACATTGTTTTAGTGGGGGGAGGGGGTTCATTGACAAATGTTGACTGTGGGACACACATTCACACATACATACATACACACACATGCATACATATACACACACATACACACATATACACACACACATACACACATTGTTTTATTGTGGGGGAGGGGGCTCGTTGACAAATGTTGACAGTGGGACATACACATTCACACACACACACACACATGTATATATACAAAAGACAAACAGAAATAACAAAACAAATGACAGTACAATGAAGAAATATATTAGTTTTACGCTTAATATAGAAGGGAAAGAGTCTCGCAGTTCGTTTATGCTTTGCCATTCGTGTATCTCACTATTGCACATCCATTGAAGCAGGGAGGCTTCATTTCTTTCCAATTTTCGCAGGTCCTCTGCACACAGTGCCCAGGTCTTGCTGCTGCGCAACATTGCCCTTCGTATAAATGCACCATACAGTCTGCATTTTGCGGGGAAAACCTTTTGTAGAGACACGTGGCCAAGTGGTAAGGGTGTTGGACTTACGATCATAATGTTGTGGGTTTGATTCCTGGACTGGGTTGTGTGTTGTGTTCTTGAGCAAAACACTTCATTTCACATTGATCCAGTATACTCAGCTAAAAACGAGTACCAGCAATAGCTGGGGGTTTAACCCTGCAATGGACTGCCATCCTGTCCAGGGGCAGTCTTGTACTCTCAGTTGCTTCATGCAATGAAACCAGGATAAGCACGAACCTTACGAGCCTTCTGGCTTAAGACAGACTTTAGTGGTAGTAGCTCCCTGAACTTTCTCCAACCCAATCTCACTCTGGTTCCTGTACTCTCAGAATACCCACCTCCACTGCTGATTTGATCACCAGGTGACAAAACCTATCTACCACTTCTACAGAGCCTTCTGGGTATCTGAATAACATTGTATCCTGGAAGCTCTTGTTACTTACTGGCCCTGTGCACCGGCACATGTAAAACCTAGTCTGTGTTAGCCTGCCTGAGATCCCACTACATCTCTTGTGTATCCATAGTTTGCATTTGGGACATAGGATGGAATTTCTACCTACTCCTTTTCTGCACACTGAGCAGGGCCATTTCCTTGGGGAGATCTGAGCCCTGTTTTCATTTCCACTTACTAGAACTTAAGTCTTAGCCAAGTTGACTACAAGACCTTTTGATCCCAGGCCGTGCTTCCAGGTTTGGAATTTCTTCTCTAAATCAGCTATAAGAGTTAGGTCATATGCATACAGGAGTTCCCATGGGCAGCCAATCTTAAACTCCTCCATTATGGACTACAGGATTTCACTGGATTACTCATTATCAGATTACATTGAGTTCTATCTACGGTACAGACCCTACCACGAAGGGTAGACCACTTTGAAAAAATAAATATATATATATATATATATATATATAGTAATAATAAATGTGAAGACTAAAATCCGAAGAGGGCTCGATAAGGATTATATATATATATATATATATTTATATATATATATATGTACGCATTTCTTCTAAGTTTATTTTACACCTAATTGTGTTTAGTTGACTGTATATCTGGTCGATTTCTACATGCTGTCGAAATGTTCGATAAATACTCCGTTGTAGCCGCCGCGAAGGGGCTGCTTTCGGTTATTTGTCGGAGATTTCTTCATAGGAGCCTTTATTCTTATAGCTTGGTCTAATTGATTTTTATATGGTTAATTATGCTAATTGGGAGAGGAAATGGTATATATTTTATCTAGTGATTCTAAAGACATGTTTTATGATATATATATATATATATATATATATATACGATATTAAACAAATGGAAACTATATTTATAAAACCATATTTATTTCGTTATATATATTTCTGGGATATCATATTAAAAATATGGTATGCCTTCCTCAGACAAAATACAATACATAAGCTGTTTTATAAATAATTAGTGACATACCTTGTAATAATGCAACTTCCATTTAAAAAGTTGATTTTAAATCAACTTTTTAAATGGAAGTTGCATTATTACAAGGTATGTCACTAATTAATTATTTATAAAACAGCTTATGTATTGTATTTTGTCTGAGGAAGGCATACCATATTTTTAATATGATATCCCAGAAATATATATAACGAAATAAATATGGTTTTATAAATATAGTTTCCATTTGTTTAATATCGTAAACCTACTCCAGAAACTGTTGAGTGCTTTTATATCAGTTATAAAATATTTACTCGTTGTAACCCAACAATCTTAAATAAAACTTTTGCATATATATATATATATATATATATATATATATAAAAAATATAAAACCCGTAGAGCAAATATTTATTATAAGAACAGATTAAAGTTTAAGCAAAGAATCGCTGATTTCACCCTTAACGGGATCTTCAGAAATTCCCCTTAAGGGTGAAAGCAGTGATTCTTTGCTTAAACTTTAATCTATATATATATATATATATAAACAATGAGTTATATGCTTTGCTGATGAATATTCAACAAAGTTAAATTTATAACAGATATGAAGCACTCAATCATCATCATCAACATCATCATCGTTTAACGTCCATCTTCCATGCTTGCATGGGTTTGGACGGGAGTTTCCCCACTTGAGGCAAGATTGGTTGTCCTGCTCGTATAGGACTGTCTGGCAGGTTTTCTACGGCTGGATGCCCTTCCTAACACCAACCACGTTTACAGTGTGGACTGGGAGGTTTTTACTGTGTTACCTACACGACCACATTACAGCGTGGACTGTGTGTTTTTTTGTCATGACACCTACACGTCTGGCGGGTTTTCTACGGCTGGCTGCCCTTCCTAACACCAACCACGTTTACAGTGTGGACTGGGAGATTTTTACCGTGTTACCTACACGGCCACATTACAGCGTGAACTGTGTGTTTTTTAACTCAACAGTTAAATTTATCTGGATTGTTATAAAAATATTTTCAATTTATTAATATACACATATATATATAGTAGTGCACGAGTGAAGAATAACATGGTCGGCTGTACAAAAGGGGTTTTATTTACAGTATTAACAATTGTTTCATTGATCAGGTGAGTCTAAAGGCTGCTAATCACTCGAAATTACGTCACTCGACCTTAAATACAGTGTGTGTCTGATCAAATCTTCGGAATACTGCAAAAAATTCTCGCAAACTTGCTACCTAACTAAGGAAACTACTTGTTGAGTCAAACAACGCTGTACATTAAAACTATATATATATATATCACATCGAGGGCTCATATGGCCTAGCGCATATGGACGCTTTAAGCATCCAACACCAATTATATATATATTTACTCAGCTGTAGAAATGAGATGATAGGGACTGGCGTCCCTATCATTCCACTGTAAAGTGGTCGTGTAGGCGCCACGGCAAAAAAGCACCCAGCACTCACTGTAAATGAGGTTGGTGTTAGGAAGGGCATCCAGCTGTAGAAATCGAGCCAGAATCAGTTCCCGTCCCACCCTTGCAAGCAGGGAAAAGTGGACGTAAAATGATGATGATGATGATGATATATATATATATGTGATTCAGTGAATTACTTGATGCACACTCAGGATGTATATAATAATAATAATAAAAAGAAAAGTTTTATTCAGGTCAATGATCAATAAAAACGCAAACTGAAACTTCATTTCCTTATTATATATATATATTAGGGTTTTTGTCAATATGCTGACGCATGTGTGTGCATATGCCTACATTAATAATAATTGTTTCTACTTTAGGCACAAGGCCAGCAATTACCCAGTACATTACTGGTACTTTATTTTATCGACCCCGTAAGGATGAAAGGCAAAGTTAACCTCGGAGGGGATTTGAACTCAGATCGTAAAGGGACGTAACTATGCTGGAAAGCATGGCGTTCAACCCTCTACCGATACTGCCAATCCACAATAATAATGTTATCTAAGAACCTTTCTTCACCCTTTAGCATTTAAACTGGCTGTGTCCGGCCAGAATTCTTTCATCTCTTTCTGTTCAAACCGGCTGTAACCGGCTGCTCGTACTGATGTTAAGGTATTGTTCTCAAAATAAATAATTGTTTCTACTTTTGGCACAAGGCCAGCAATTATCCCAGGGTATTACTGGTACTTTATTTTATCGACCCCCATAAGGATGAAAGGCAAAGTTAACCTCGGCGGGATTTGAACTCAGATCATAAAGGGCCGTAACTCTTTACTGCAAAGCATGGCATCTGACTCTCTACCGATACTGCCAATCCACTCAAAATAAATAATATCCAAATCTCATAGATTTCATATTATGTGAGATAATTGTGAGGTAAAGCCTTTACTATAAAGTACAATAGTATATATAGAGGATAAAGATGTCATAACTCCTTGTGGAGTTATAGAGGAACCATCATACATCATGTCTAGGGCACTTTTAAACCTGGCAGAGCCCAACTCTCTCCAGGTCTGAACTCAGCCGGTTTTTTTCTATAGAGGAAGAATCAACCCCAGTACTGGACTGGTACATTTTTTATCGACCTCGAAAGGATGACAGGCAAAGCTGACCCTGATGGGCTTTGAACTTAGAGCACGCAATGAGGTGGGACGAATACTGTAAAGCATATCCAATGTCTTAACGAATCTGCGAATTTGCCGCCTATAATAGTAAATATAGAGTAATTAATGTAAATGGTAAAAGGTTAAGTTATATAAGTATCAGCCGCTCTCTGATAGGTTTGTAGTAGAGCCTGTAGCAATGGAGACTTCCAGCATCCTTGGCAACCCCCTAGACAACATCCCTACTCACTGGTATTGGAGCAGGGTTGGTTGCCAACAGGCACAAGCACCACGAGGTGGAGTGGCTGTTCCAGTGTGTCTCCCTCACCATCCTCCGGGGGGGGGGGGGGGTAATGTATCCCCCAACATGTCAGCCAGGACCAAGAGGTGGAGAGTAAGTTAGTTGGAGGTGGAGGATACATTTTGGGACGTCACTCTCTCCTTATTTCTTTAAAATTATAGCTATGATTTGTTATATTCATACATTTAAATAGAACACCAACTTCCTCCTCCTCATTTTACATCCGCTTTTCCCTGCTTGCAAGGGTGGGATGGGTCCTCTTCAGCATCTCTCCCCTCGTCACCTCCTCTGTCAGCTTCAGCGATCTGAGGTCAGCTCTCACCACCTCCACCCATGTTTTCCATGGTCTTCCTCTACTGTGTCTTCCTTCCACTGGGATTACTTGGTACTTAATAATAAGAAAGTTAATTATTTTACTAAAT
>OZ024763.1:26171185-26181185 GCA_964016885.1 Eledone cirrhosa | reverse complement strand
AAGCCTTTAGCATGAAAATACAATAGTAAATATAGAGTAATGTAAATGCTAGAGGGTTAACCCTTTAGCATTTAAACCGGCCGTATCCAGCCAGAATTCTCTCACCTCTTTCTGTTCAAACGGGCTACAACTGGCCACTCATACTGATGTTAAGGCATTGTTCTCAATATAAATAATATCAAAATCTCATAGATTCAATATTATGTGAGGGAAAGACTTTACTGTGAAAATATAATAGTATATATAGAGTAATGTAAATGTTATGTGAGATAAAGCCTTTACTGTGAAAATACAATAGTAAATATAGGGCAATGTAAATGTTAAAGGGTTAAACCCGTGGATATTTATACCAATCTGCACTATAAGTCGCATTGATAGACACATTTTTCAAATGCAGGAGGGCGCTATAGAAGTGGTGGATAGCTTCCAGTACCTAGGAGATCAGATTAGCATGGGAGGAGGGTGTTCCGAGGCCATAGTATCTAGAATATGGACGGGTTGGAAGAAGTTTAGGGAGCTGCTTCCTCTGTTGACGAAGAAGGGTTTCTCCCTGTGTACGAAAGGCCGGTTGTACGATGCCTGTGTGAGGAGCACGATGCTGCATGGTAGTGAGACATGGGCAGCAACTGCAGAGGATATGCGACGGCTGGAGAGAAATGAGGCAAGCATGCTCCGTTGGATGTGCAGTGTAAATGTGCGTGAACGACCCAGCATAAATGTGTTGAGAGAGAAACTGTGTCTGAGAGGGATAGAATGTAGTGTACGGGAGATGAGACTGAAGTGGTATGGATATGTGATGCGCATGGAAGATGACCGATGGGTGAAGAAGTGCCAGGAAATGCCAGTTGAAGGAAGACGTGGTAGAAGTAGACCACGAAAAACATGGGCGAAGGTGGTGAGAACAGACCTCAGATCATTGAAGCTCACGGTGGAGATGACGAAGGACCATGACGAGTGGAGAGATGCTGTGCTGAATAAGACCCGTCCCACCCTTGCAAGCAGGGAAAAGCGGACGTAAAATGATGATGATGATGATGATGATGATGATGTGTGTGTGTGAAGGCACATGGCTTAGTGGTTAGAGCGTTGGGCTTCCAATTGTGAGTTTGATTCTCAGACCGGATGATGCGTTGTGTCCTTGAGCAAGACACTTTATTTCATGCTGCTCCAGTTTACTCAGCTGTAAAAATGAGTTGTGACGTCACTGGTGCCAAGCTGTATCAGCCATAGCCTTTCCCTTGGACAACATCATATATAGTGTATATATATATGGTGTATATATAATGTACATAGTGTGTAAGTTGTGACGTCACTGGTGCCAAGCTGAATTGAGCAGTCTTTCCCATGGACATCATCAGTGGCGTGAGGAGGGGACACTGGTATGTATGGGCGACTGCTGGTCTTCCACAAACAACCTTGCCCAGACTTGTGTGATGGAGGGTAACTTTCTAAGTGCAAATCTCATGGTCATTCATGACCAAAGGAGGTCTTTACCCTGTGTGTGTGAGTCCCGGGTTCAATCGGGGGTAACCACAGTAAGTAAGGTGCTCAATACATTAGTAGAGTGTAAACATCAAGTTTGATATAGAAATGGCTTCTAAAGGACTAAATGATTTCTTTTGAATGCAACAGTTCTAGTCCTGTAGAAGCCATTTCTATATTAAACTTTATATATATATATAGATATATATAAATGAAAGGTATAGAAAGTATTGTAGCAAGAAGCCATATATATATATAGATATATATAAATGAAAGGTATAGAAAGTATTGTAGCAAGAAGCCATATATATATATATATATCAAAGGTATATATTGAGTTAGGAACTCAAAATAGTCTCTTACAATAAAATAGCTCTAAGAAAGAGATATTTCCGAGCCATATATTATAATAGAATATAAAAGAAAAACGAACACAGATATATACATATGTGTTCATATCACAAGGGACCTGATTCACTGAGGTGAAAAGAATACTAACTATAGACAATAGGGTTTGCTTGTCTCAATTTAAGAAAAAAAATCAAGAAAATAAATACAAACCAGAATTGTGGTAACCACCAATCACCCAGACAATTTGGTGTTGTTTCGCAATGTTAATTGTGAATAGAAACACCAATCCAAGCTCATCAGTGGGTGATGAATTAGTATCCTAGACACTTCTAAGTATTTTAAGAAACTATTAAGACGCGCTAGGATGCCATGTGCGCTATTATATATATATAGCACACTACTCAGTTTCTTAATATACTTAGAAGTGTCTAGGATACTAATTCATCACCCACTGATGAGCTTGAATTGGTAATTCTATTCACAATTAACATTGCGAAACAACAACAAGTTGTCTGGGTGATCGGTGGTTACCACAATTCTGGTTTGTATTTATTTTCTTGATTTTTTTCTTAAATTGACAAGCAAACCCAATTGTCTATAGTTAGTATTCTTTTCACCTTAGCGAATCTGGTCCCTTACGATTTGAACACATATGTACATATCTATGTTCGTTTTTCTTTTATAATCTATTATAATATATATATATATATATATATATATATACATACAGATATATATATATAATTGAATATAAAAGATCGAAAAATTGCATTGGCTTTTGTGCCTCTGACATTATAGTAATCTAAATTCATCATATTATATAGAGAGAGAGAGAGAGAGAGAGAGAGATTTTGAGTATATGTTGGTTGTATACCAACACCTCAGTATGCAGGCTGGAGCACCCGACGAAGTGCGCAGGTTGGTTTGGTTACTCCGGAGTAATGTAAAATAAAATAAAATAAAAAGTCAAATGTTTAAAATTTAGCTTCGTTTATTACTGCTATATATATTTCGGTGACAGCCATCTTTGGCTGTGACCTCTTCAGGCAGTCCGAATTAGTGTGGTAGAGACAAGTACATATGTTGTTGAGGTGTATAATTTTGTCAATACTCTGATATGCCCAGTTTCAGGTTGGGTTGTTATTTCACTGAGGAACTGTGTGTGCGCGTGCACGTGCGCGTGCGCGTGTGCGTATATATATATATATATATATATATATATATATATATATATATATATACAGAGAGAGAGAGAGATAGAGAGAGAAGCACATGGCTTAGTGGTTAGAGCATTAGCCTTGCAATCGAAAGGTTGTGAGTTCAATTCTCAGATTGGGTGATGTGTTGTTTCCTTGAGCAAGACACTTTATTTCACATTGCTCCAGTTTACTCAGCTGTAGAAATGAGATGATAGGGACTGGGGTCCATATCATTCCATTGCAAAGTGGTCGTGGAGGTGCCACGGCAAAAAAGCACCCAGCACTCACTGTAAATGAGGTTGGTGTTAGGAAGGGCATCCAGCTGTAGAAATCAAGCCAGAATCCGTTCCCGTCCCACCCTTGCAAGCTGGGAAAAAGCGGACATAAAATGGAATGATGATGATATAATGATGAATTTAGATCGCTATAATGTCAGAGGCACAAAAGCCGATGCAATTTTTCGATCTTGCTTCCTATTGACCTGTTGAACAGTAGTGATGCTACATCATCATCATCATTATCATTTTACGTCCGCTTTTCCCTGCTTGCAAAGGTGGGATGGGTCCTATTCAGCACAGCATCTCTCCACTTGTCACGGTCCTTCGTCATCTCCTCCGTGAGCCTCAGCGATCTGAGGTCTGCTCTCACCATCTCCGCCCATGTTTTTCGTGGTCTTCCTCTACTGCGTCTTCCTTCTACTGGCATTTCTTGGCACTTCTTTACTCAGCGGTCATCCTCCATGCACATCACATGTCCATACTATCGCAGTCTTCTCTCCCACACACCTCAACTTATCCCTCTTAAACACAGTTTCTCTCTCAACACATCCATGCTCGGTCGTTCACGTACATTGACATTGCACATTCAACGGATGCTACATGTGTGGATAATTTGTCTCGGATCAAATCCAAAGTAACACCCATATTGATAAAACTAGGTTTATAACAATGAAAGAAATTTAAGAAATTTAAGAATTTCAACAGTTAAATAATATCAAAATCTCATATATTCGATATTATGTGAGATAAAGCCTTTACCGTGAGAATATAATAGTAAATATAGAGTAATATAAATGCTAAAAGGTTAAGGTATTGTTTTCAAAATAAATAATATCAAAATCAAGCAGATTTGATATTATGCGAGATAAAAGCCTTTACTGTGAAAATACAATAGTAAATATAGAGTAATGTAAATGCTAAAGTGTTAAACATGTTTCTGCATAAGCGTCTACATGTGCTGACTGCATAATCCCATGCTCAATCGCATGCATTATGCAATAAATTATTGCACTTTATCAGAAAGAGAAAAAATTGTTAAGTCCAAGGTGAGGTTGTTGCATTCCAGCAACAAACATCACTCACTGTTAACTGATACAAGGTACAATCCACTGGCACATAGAGAAATATATAATATTGAAATGATGACCAAAGACTGTTGATTATATTATTAACAGTCTTTGGTCTTCTTTTCAATGTAATGTTTGCTCTATGAGTTTACGTAACCCTTTAACATTTACATTACTCTATATTTACTCTTATATTTTATTGGTAAAGGCTTTACCTCACATAAAATGGAATTTATGAGATTTTGATGATAATATTATTTATTCAGAAAACAATACCTTAATGTCAGTCTTAGTGGCCGGTTACAGCCGGTTTGAACAGAAAGAGGTGAGAGAATTCTGGCCAGATATGGCTGGTTTAACCCTTTAGCATTTACATTACTCTATATTTACTCATATTATAATCCAACATTATAATGACTGCTAATTCGCTGCCTTAAACTATATATCATCGATTAACGTGCATCTTCCACGCTAGATGGGTTTGTTCCATTTAGAGGCACGTTGGGTCCCTATCATCTCATTTCTACAGCTGAGTAAACTGGAGCAAGACTGGGGTCTCTATCATTCCACTGCAAAGTGGTCGTGGAGATGCCACGGCAAAAAAGCACCCAGCACTCACTGTAAATGAGGTTGGTGTTAGGAAGGGCATCCAGCTGTAGAAATCAAGCCAGAATCAGTTCCTGTCCCACCCTTGCAAGCAGGGAAATTGACAATGATGATGTCGGCGTGTGTGTGTGTGTGTGTGTGTGTGTGTGTGTGTGTGTGTGTGTGTGTGTGTGTGTGTGTGTGTGTGTATGTGTGTATATATATATATATATATTAGATAGAATGCGTTATGGTGTATATTCCGACTCACTGCTCTCCGAGTTCAAATCCCGAGGTCAACTTTGCCTTCCATCCATTCTAGGTCGAGAAAGAAAAGTACCAGTCTAGTACTGGGGTCGATTCTTCCTCTATATCTCTTTCTCACTTCCTTTCTCTCACTTTCTTTATCCTTCTCAAGGCCTAGAGAGAAGATGGGCTCTGCCAGGTTTTTAAAAAAATGCCCTAGAAATGCTCTTTCTCAATATGGCGCTCATCGACCCCTCTTTGGATTTTGGTTTTCATAATTATGATTACTATAACTATATATACATCATATATCACATCAAATATATTTTATCTGACGAAAGCGTACTTAAATATTAGTACCCTTGAAATATGTATAGTAAAATAAATATGGTTTTGTAAAGATATTTTCCATTTATTGATATTGTTAATATGAATGATACTCCAGATAAATACTGTAGAGTGCTTCTAATCTGTTGTAAAATTAACTTTGTTGAATAATCAACAAACCATATAACTCATTGTGTATATATATATATATATATATATATATATATCATCATCATCATCATCACCGTTTTACGTCCGTTCTTCCACGCTAGCATGGGTTAGACGGGTTGTCCTGTTGTGGGCAGTGTCTGGTCGGCTGACCATGCCTTGCTCATACAGGAACTGATTTGGCTTGGTTTCTACAGCTGGATGCCCTTCCTAACACCAACCTCATTTACAGTGAGTGCTGGGTACTTTTTTCCGTGGCGCCTACACGTCCACTTTACAGTGTGGGCTGGGTGCTTTTTTTCCGTGGCACCTCCACGACCACCTTGCGGTGGGGGGTGTGGGGGCATATTGTCTATATGCTTCAGCTTGTACCCATGGGAGGTCGGGTACTCTGTATTACTGCGTGACGCCAGAAGTCACGGTCGTGTGTCATTGCCTTTGAGAGGTGGAATTGGGTAAGGTCGGCTTTTATCACCTCATCCCAGGTCATCTTGGGTCTCCCCACTCCGCGGTTTCCATCAACTTCTAGTGCTCTGCACCTTTTTATGCAGCTATCATCCTTCATACGCATCACATGTCCATACCAGCGCATATATATATATATCAGGATGGATTCAGTTTGAAACTGGTTAGACCATTACTCAACAGAGTACTTGATACTTGGGGTAGTAGGGTATAGTTATATTATGAAGAGTCAGCACCCGACAGCTGAGCTCTTGCCATTTAAACAACTTGTTCCAGACTCTGGAACTAGCTGCTGAACCAGCAAGAGCACAGCCATTGAGGTCCTGACTCTTTATAATATACATATACATATATACATGTGATGTGCATGGAGGATGACCGATGGGTGAAGAAGTGCCAGGAAATGCCAGTTGAAGGAAGACGTGGTAGAAGTAGACCACGAAAAACATGGGCGGAGGTGGTGAGAACAGACCTCAGATCATTGAAGCTCACGGTGGAGATGACGAGGGACCGTGACGAGTGGAGAGATGCTGTGCTGAATAAGACCCATCCCACCCTTGCAAGCAGGGAAAAGCGGACGTAAAATGATGATGATGATGATATATACATTACAGAGTTGGGCTAGATTGATAGCGAAACACGTATCACCAACCAATAAATGTAATGAACGACTAACCACTCATCCTTGTTTTATCTTATTATAATACACTGTCTAGCTCTACACCTCGATACCGACGTGAACCTAAACATCAAGTGCTCACCAGGGTGAACCTACAGTAACTCGGCATTAGATTCCCTGGATATCTATACATATATATAAAACTGATGTTGTCTGTGTGTGTGTGAGTGTGTCCTCATTTTTGCAAAGTCTATACAAATCCACATTTCTACTCCGATTGACTTCAAACTTGCATTTATATATTCCTTGCGGTCTAAAGATATTAACTGCAGCTTTTATTTTTCAATTTTCTGGTGTTAAAGGGGTGTTAGGCGCTGGTTATCGATCTCCGTCACGCCCTTATAATATCTGTCTGTATTACAACATTATGACAAACATTGATGACGTATTATGTTCGCTATTTTCCGTTCATTGCCAGGGAACGTCTTCACGAACCAAAATATCGTCTTCCTGTTTTCCTTCGGTTGCAACGTTTTTCGAAATATTTACTTCTGCGTTCACAGATTGATTTTTTTAGTTTCAGAAGATCCCGTTAAGGGTGAAAGCAGCGATTCTTTGCTTAAACTTTAATCTGTTATTTTAATATATAATATAAGCGAAGCAAGCCAGCCCAGTTGCCACTTCTTGCCAATAAACATTAACCCTTTGTGCGCCATTCATCTAACTGTAGACCAACAAATACGAACTAAATGGAGCGTTGACAAGAATGATGGCAAATGAATCTTCGAGGTAAGCATTTTCCTCCCGAGCTGTTAGTTCACGCGGGATTTTCTGCTACACCTTTTCGTAATAATACCGAACAATGTACTGCTGGTCACTCCTTCCTCCAAAAGCCGTACAAAGTGAATGTGTATCGGGCAGACGGATCGGGTGCAAATCTGCACCAGGCCTACGCGAGAAATTCGCAAGGGACTGCACCGGCAGGGATAGAGAAAAAGAGTAACTTAGTGGAAAGAGTGCGAATGAACTTTTGAGGTAAGTAGCCTACACCTTACTGCTATTGCACTGGAACCTTCTGCCAACTTAACATGTGACTTTCTCTTTCACATTTACTCCAATAGGCCAAAACAGAGGAGTATGAAAAGAAGGGCCTCAACAAAATTTTTATGAACAATGCACGTAGACAGCTAAACTGTACTTTCAACTTCTTAATTTTCTCCAAATAAAACAAGTTTCCTGTTGGTATATTTTCGTGAGTTTTTAACAGGCACTCACAAATAAATGGTGCTATTACCAATGTTCTTACCCATGCAACGCCGAGATACACTGCTAGTATATATATATATATATATATATATATATATATATATATATATAAATGGCTTCTACAGGACTAGAACTGTTTTATTCGAAGGAAATCATCGTGGGCTTTCCAGATGATTTCCTTCGAATGAAAGAGTTCTAGTCCTGTAGAAACTATTTACATATTAAAAATTTATACTCTATGTATTGAGTACCTTACTTACTGTGGTTACCCTTGATTGCACCCGGGACACACACACATATATATATATATATATATTATCATTTAACGTCCATTTTCCACGCTAGCATGTATTAGACGTTTCAGGCAAGTTGGGTCAGATGACCGTGTCTTGCTCATATGGGACTAGTTTTGGCCTGGTTTCCTCAGCTGGATGCCCTTCCTAACACCAACAACTTTACATCGTGAGCTGGGTACTTTTTATTGACTCCTACACGACCACTTTACAGTGTGGGCTGGGCTCTTTTTGTCGTGACACCTACACGACCACTTTACAGTGTGGACTGGGCTCTTTTTGTCGTGACACCTACACGACCACTTTACAGTGTGGGCTGGGCTCTTTTTGTCGTGACACCTACACGACCACTTTACAGTGTGGACTGGGCTCTTTTTGTCGTGACACCTACACGACCACTTTACAGTGTGGACTGGGCTCTTTTTGTCGTGACACCTACACGACCACTTTACAGTGTGGACTGGGCTCTTTTTGTCGTGACACCTACACGACCACTTTACAGTGTGGACTGGGCTCTTTTTGTCGTGACACCTACACGACCACTTTACAGTGTGGGCTGGGCTCTTTTTGTCGTGACACCTACACGACCACTTTACAGTGTGGACTGGGCTCTTTTTGTCGTGACACCTACACGACCACTTTACAGTGTGGACTGGGCTCTTTTTGTCGTGACACCTACACGACCACTTTACAATGTGGGCTGGGCTCTTTTTGTCGTGACACCTACACGACCACTTTACAGTGTGGGCTGGGCTCTTTTTGTCGTGACACCTACACGACCACTTTACAGTGTGGGCTGGGCTCTTTTTGTCGTGACACCTACACGACCACTTTACAGTGTGGGCTGGGCTCTTTTTGTCGTGACACCTACACGACCACTTTACAGTGTGGGCTGGGCTCTTTTTGTCGTGACACCTACACGACCACTTTACAGTGTGGGCTGGGCTCTTTTTGTCGTGACACCTACACGACCACTTTACAGTGTGGGCTGGGCTCTTTTTGTCGTGACACCTACACGACCACTTTACAGTGTGGGCTGGGCTCTTTTTGTCGTGACACCTACACGACCACTTTACAGTGTGGACTGGGCTCTTTTTGTCGTGACACCTACACGACCACTTTACAGTGTGGACTGGGCTCTTTTTGTTGTGACACCTAACTTTACAGTGTGGACTGGGCTCTTTTTGTTGTGACACCTACACGACCACTTTACAGTATGGACTGGGCTCTTTTTGTCGTGACACCTAACTTTACAGTGTGGACTGGGCTCTTTTTGTTGTGACACCTACACGACCACTCTACAGTGTGGACTGGGCTCTTTTTGTCGTGACACCTACCCAACCACTTTACAGTGTGGACTGGGCTCTTTTTGTCGTGACACCTACACGACCACTTTACAGTGTGGACTGGGCTCTTTTTGTTGTGACACCTAACTTTACAGTGTGGACTGGGCTCTTTTTGTTGTGACACCTAAACGACTACTTTACAATGTGGACTGGGCTCTTTTTGTTGTGACACCTAAACGACTACTTTACAGTGTGGTTTGGGCTCTTTTTGTCGTGACACCTACACGACCACTTTACAGTGTGGACTGGGCTCTTTTTGTTGTGACACCTAAACGACTACTTTACAATGTGGACTGGGCTCTTTTTGT
>OZ024763.1:26083685-26163685 GCA_964016885.1 Eledone cirrhosa | reverse complement strand
GTGTATGTATATATATATATACATACACACACATATGTAAACATACACATATATATCCATATATATATTTATATATACACATTTACACAGGAACATTATAACAAACATACACATATCTATCTATCTATACTTATATACACACATACACAGACTATATATATATAATATATATAGGGATAGACATAGATACATACAAACTATAAACATATATATAGAGAGAGATAGATAGACAGATAATCGAATGAAAGAGATAAAATAAAAGCACAAGAAAATATGGAGTGAAAGAAACGAAAAAAAAATGTATATATATATATGTATATTTATACATATATAAATACATACATATATATAAATATATACATACAAATATACACATATATAAATATACATATATATAATCTGATGTTAAATAAAATACAATAATACAACAATATTTAAAAGAAAGCAGGCCATCCTCCCCCTCAGTAATCGAAATGGTTAACTTACCGAACGTATTTGCCTTCTGAATATATAACATATGAAACTCCATATTTTCGCTGCCAATATGAAGAATCCTCGTAGTCCCATAACAAAGTAGGTGATCATTAGTGCAGCATGGAATGGTCACAAATATATATATATATATACATATATATATATGATGGGGGAGGGAGAAAGTTACCTGCTTTAGGCGCTCAAGAATTCCACAGACATATGAAGAAGAAAAGGAATAATAATAATATGAAGGAATAAGAAGGAGGAAGACAACAGAAATCTTCTTACACTTCTTTACTCACACAAACATACACACGTTCATTTATGTATATATATATTCATATATATATATATATATACATTTATATATATACACATATATCTGACTATCTATGTGTGTGTGTGTGTTCATATATAAATATATATATATATATATAGTTACCACTGTATATATATGTGTGTGTGTTTACAGACACACATGTATGTGTATATTTATAGTTCGATGTATATGTACATATATATATATAAATATATATATATATATTTATATATATATATATATTTATATATATTTACAGATACACATTCAAAACACTGCGTGTAGTGTATGTGAAATGTATATTTAAGTTTTTTTCTTCTTCTTTGAAAAGGGAGTTAATAGTGGTTATGTTGTGTGTGTGTATGTATATATATATATATATATTTGTTGTGTGTATATATTTTGTATGTGTATATATGTATATATATTCTGTGTATATATGTGTTTGCGTATGTATGATATTAAGGGGTAGTGTGTGTTTGTATATATATAAACACACACATGTATATATATTTTTATATAGGGATGTTTGTGTGTATTTTATTAAGTAAGTGTATATATTATATAAGGGTAGTGTTTATATAAATGCACACATATATGTATTATATTGTGGAGGAAGTGTGTATGTGGATACACTCGCATATAAATGTGTGTGTGTCTTATATTAAGTTAATGTGTATGTAGACACACGTGTATGTATGTATGTATATATATATCATGTGAACATATGAATAATTATATAAATATAAACACACACATGTATAAATATATATATAGAGAGATGTTTGTTTGTGTGTATGTATATAAATATATATATAGAGAGAGAGAGAGAAAGAGATAGATAGATAAGTAAAAAGATAGAGAGAGAGATAAACAGATATAGGTCTCTGTTGTTGGTTATAGTAGTAGTAGTAGTATCAAAATTTCTCCCTGATGTTGCTGTTATTTGAATGTGTAAAAATCCAGTGAAACGAGCAACAACACCACCACCGCCTCCACAACTACCACCAACTTCAACAACAGCAGCAGGCTACTAGTTGTAGTAGTAGTAGTATTAGTAGTAGCTTTTTTTTTCTTTTACTCCAAGCTGTATTGGTCGGAAATATTGGAGAGGATTGCCTGCTTTTCAGATTAATGTCTAAAATTATTTGTGACCTTTTCTCTATTTACTTCCTTTTTTTCTTCTTTTCTTTCTGGCGGTAATGCAACAGCATGCAGAGTAAAACGGTGATGTGGTTCCAGCGATCCCCTCCTTAACAAAAGTCCGAGCAGATTAGAAAGACCGGACGGAACGGGCTAAGGATGAAAAAAGAATACTATGTATAATATATAAATTTATATATACACAGTTCAACTTTCAAATTTCTGAACGTGTTATAACTATTACATTCATTATTATTTTGATTCTAAAATATTTTTTACAGGTAAATCTTAAGTTTATTTAATAATTGTTTCTATTTTAGGCACAAGGCCAGCAATCACCCAGTACATTACTGGTACTTTATTTTATCGACCCCGTAAGGATGAAAGGCAAAGTTAACATCGGCGGGATTTGAACTCAGATCATAAAGGGACGTAACTCTATGCTTCAAAGCATGGTGTCGACTCTCTACCGATACTGCCAATCCTCCTTAAGTTTATTTAATAATTGTTTCTACTTTAGGCACAAGGCCAGCAAATACCCAGTGCATTACTGGTACTTTATGTTATCGACCCCGTAAGGATGAAAGGCAAACTCAACCTCGGCGGGATTTGAACTCAGTTAATAATGAGTACAAAAATAAGACATTTTAATAGTTCTATGTATGTATATGTATATACGTGTGTATGTATGTATATATGTGTGTGTGTATATGTATATTTGTGTGTATGTATGTGGTGACCAACGGTAACTAATTTCTGAACTAATTTATTCTTATTTTTTAAATATATTTCTGGGGTTTTTTCGTCGATAAACTCTAATTTTAATTTACTATATATATATATATAAAATTAATTTTTTCGCTGTGTAAGTAAGAAAGTTTGCTTCTATTTCTTGCTTCAAGACCAGCAATTTAAAGGGGGAGGAGAAATCGATCCCAGAAAAAATATATATATATATAAATTGTAGGGGAGGGAAAATTCGATTAAATCGATCCCAGTAAATTATATATATGTATAGTATAGTGTAGTGAAATAGACAGGAAGACGGCTGGTTTAAGAGGGAAAAGAGAGGGAGAAAAGAGCTGAAATATGAATGAACATGAATCTGTTTTGTCAGTAACATGTGTTTTGGTTCGGGTGATAGAATAACCCGTAAAAAAATTAATTAAATAAAGATGGTGAGAATAAAATATTAACATTTATTTCTTCTCGGTGAAATATTTAACGATAATGAAACAAGGAATTTATATATTAATTTTTTTTAAATGTTACCGTGATAATTTTCTTTTATTTCGTTTTTGTTTTAATTAATTGGAATAAATATAATTTTTTTATTTAAATATTAAATAATTGACGCTATTCTAAAAGAAATCACTGTGAGGATTAGGTTATTGGCACGACTATCTTGTCATCATATAGAAATAGAAATGGTTATTTAACGACTATTAGCACGGCCTGTACCTATTGCAACGTTATATATAATGTTTTAAAATGAATGCACATGGCTATTGACACGAGTGACTTAAATTTCAAATATATATGAAGCCCACACGTGACTAGTAAAACGACTACCACCGCCTCCACCACCTTAGTAAATAGACAGTGAACAGCTATTGACCCGACCCATTTGAGGTGCGATGGTAGTAGACGGAGGTACTGTAGATAGTGGTGGAGTGTATATCAACACGTCATGTCGTTCGTGTAGCCAGCCTGAGGTAGACCTTAAGTTGCTGCAACTAAATTATAGAAACATCAGCAAAATTAAAATCCTGTTTCATAGTTCCTGTAGTAGTTTTCTTTTTTTTTTAAGGAGACGAGAGAAAAATATTTATTTATATAAAACAAAATAATTTTATTGCTTAATAACAAATAAATTGTGGAAAAGAATTTCATTTCGTTATTATTTAATTTAATTTTATGATTTTTTTTTTTGTATTTGTGTGCGTTTCGTTTTATTTAATCCGATTCAAGTTTTATAACATCCGCTTTTCACAGCAACAGAAAGTCATTAGTTGCACTTTCTTGCACTACCACCTCCCCATCACACCCCCTACCCTAATTGCTGTTCTTGCACCTTAATTAGAAATCAATATTATTATTATTTGGCTAATAAAGAAATCCTGCCGGGGTTAGCTTTGCCTTTCATCCTTACGGTGTGGGGTGGGGGTCGATAAAATAAAGTACCAGTAATACACTGGTCCGATCAAAATCAACTCCACCACCCCTAAACTTTTTGGCCTTCTGCTTAAATCAGAAGCAACTATTTGGCTAATAAATAAATAATTATTATTATTGTTGCTGTTATTATTGTTGTTTGGTGACTAAAATCAATACAGTTGTTTTCGTTCGATCACTGGAACGGAGCTTTCGATGTTTGGAATTCTTTGTTCCCGTTTTTATATCGATATGGATGGAATATTCTGTCACCATTGACACAGATTTGGGAGGGAGAGGGTCTAAGCTATTGGGTCGTCAAGTATGAAATTTATAGAGATTTGGAGGTTTTTTCAACAAATCTCTACAAATTTCATACTTGACCCAATAGATAGAAAGATATATGGCTGAGTACTTAAACTGTATGACATTTGAGACCTTTCTCTAAAGATTGTACCTATAATCTAAAGGGCCAGTCTTGTCATACCGAATCTCCCTGAGAATTATGTTATGGGTACATGTCTGTGGAATATTCAGCCACTCGTATGTTAATTTTTAAGAGCAGGCAGTTGCGTTGATAGGAACAACTGGAACATTCATCGTTGAAACCAACGGAAGCCCATTCCATCCGCTGAGACAACCACAAGTGGATCCGATGTGATGTAGTGACATAAGCTGACGAAGAAACCACACAAAAATATTTTTTTTAATAAATATATATAATTAGACATTAAAACTGAAATTTTAATTTATATTTTATAAATTACAGAAAACTTAAGAGCAGAATTGAATCAACGAATCTTACTCTACTCACGAACAGTTACGGAATTTGCCGAAGCAATCACTTTTAACTTTCTTCCGGTGTAACTCTATTTCATACTTCGATTCTAAATACGTCCGGCAATAACTAATTCTAATTTTCTGTTTTTAATTTCTTTCAATTCTTTTTTGTATGTTTTTGTTTATTTTAGCTGGATTTATTTTTCTTTTTGTATAATTCTTTCTGGTGAGCGTTTTCAGTAATAAATAAAAGCGGATTAAATTTACGTTTAAAACTGACTCCTATCCACCATCTTTGTACAACAAGGGGAGGTAATAATGACAACGTAAAAAAAGAAAGATGTGTAGTTATGATGTCAGTGGTTCTCCGTCGTTTCCGAAGACGAGTGTTCCAGTTGACACGATCAATAGAACTATCTGTTCATGAAGGTGGTTAGTCCGTAAGTGGCTGAGCATTCCACAGTCACATGTACTGGAAACGTAGTTCTCAGGGAGATTCGGCGTGACAGTATGTGACAAAGCCGGTCGTTTGAATGACAGGTACAACTCAATTTAACCAGCTGTATGACTGGAGTAACGTAAAATAAAGTGTCTTGTTCAGTGGACTGGAGCAACGTGAAATAAAGTGTCTTGCTCAAGGATACAGTGGACTGGAGCAACGTGAAATAAAGTGTCTTGCTCAAGGATACAGTGGACTGGAGCAACGTGAAATAAAGTGTCTTGCTCAAGGACAGTGGACTGGAGCAACGTGAAATAAAGTGTCTTGCTCAAGGATACAGTGGACTGGAGCAACGTGAAATAAAGTGTCTTGCTCAAGGACACAGACTGGAGCAACGTAAAATAAAGTGTCTTACTCAAGGACACAGTGGATGGAGCAACGTGAAATAAAGTGTCTTCCTCAATGACACAGTAGACTGGAACAACGTGAAATACAGTGTCTTGCTCAATGACACAGTGGACTAGAGCAACGTGAAATAAAGTGTCTTGCTCAAGGACACAGTAGACTGAAACAACGTGAAATAAAGTGTCTTGCTCAAGGACACAGTAGACTGGAACAACGTGAAATAAAGTGTCTTGCTCAAGGACACAGTAGACTGGAGCAATGTGAAATAAAGTGTCTTGCTCAATGACAGTAGACTGGAGCAATGTGAAATAAAGTGTCTTGCTCAAGGATACAGTGGATGGAGCAACGTGAAATAAAGTGTCTTGCTCAAGGATACAGTGGATGGAGCAACGTGTAATAAAGTGTCTTGCTCAAGGATACAGTGGACTGGAACAACGTGAAATAAAGTGTCTTGCTCAAGGATACAGTGGATGGAGCAACGTGAAATAAAGTGTCTTGCTCAATGACAGTAGACTGGAGCAACGTGAAATAAAGTCTTGCTCAAGGATACAGTGGATGGAGCAACGTGAAATAATGTGTCTTGCTCAAGGATACAGTAGATGGAGCAACGTGAAATAAAGTGTCTTGCTCAAGGATACAGTGGATGGATCAACGTGAAATAAAGTTTCTTGCTCAATGACAGTAGACTGGAACAACGAAGTAAAGTGCCTTGCTCAAGGATACAGTAGACTGGAACAATGTATAATAAAGTGTCTTGCTCAAGGATACAGTAGACTGGAACAATGTAAAATAAAGTGTCTTGCTCAAGGATACAGTAGACTGGAGCAACGTGAAATAAAGTGTCTTGTTCAAGGATACAGTAGACTGGAGCAATGTAAAATAAAGTGTCTTGCTCAAGGATACAGTAGACTGGAGCAACGTGAAATAAAGTGTCTTGTTCAAGGATACAGTAGACTGGAGCAATGTAAAATAAAGTGTCTTGCTCAAGGATACAGTAGACTGGAGCAACGTGTAATAAAGTGTCTTGTTCAAGGATACAGTAGACTGGAGCAATGTACAATAAAGTGTCTTGCTCAAGGATACAGTAGACTGGAGCAACGTGTAATAAAGTGTCTTGCTCAAGGATACAGTAGACTGGAACAACGTGAAATAAAGTGTCTTGCTCAAGGATACAGTGGATGGAGCAACGTGTAATAAAGTGTCTTGTTCAAGGATACAGTGGACTGGAACAACGTGAAATAAAGTGTCTTGCTCAAGGATACAGTGGATGGAGCAACGTGTAATAAAGTGTCTTGTTCAAGGATACAGTGGATGGAGCAACGTGTAATAAAGTGTCTTGTTCAAGGATACAGTGGACTGGAACAACGTGAAATAAAGTGTCTTGTTCAAGGATACAGTGGACTGGAACAACGTGAAATAAAGTGTCTTGCTCAAGGATACAGTGGATGGAGCAACGTGTAATAAAGTGTCTTGTTCAAGGATACAGTGGATGGAGCAACGTGTAATAAAGTGTCTTGTTCAAGGATACAGTGGATGGAGCAACGTGTAATAAAGTGTCTTGTTCAAGGATACAGTGGACTGGAACAACGTGAAATAAAGTGTCTTGTTCAAGGATACAGTGGACTGGAACAACGTGAAATAAAGTGTCTTGCTCAAGGATACAGTGGATGGAGCAACGTGTAATAAAGTGTCTTGTTCAAGGATACAGTGGACTGGAGCAACGTGAAATAAAGTGTCTTGCTCAAGGATACAGTGGATGGAGCAACGTGTAATAAAGTGTCTTGTTCAAGGATACAGTGGACTGGAACAACGTGAAATAAAGTGTCTTGCTCAAGGATACAGTGGATGGAGCAACGTGAAATAAAGTGTCTTGCTCAAGGATACAGTGGACTGGAACAACGTGAAATAAAGTGTCTTGTTCAAGGATACAGTGGACTGGAACAACGTGAAATAAAGTGTCTTGCTCAAGGATACAGTGGATGGAGCAACGTGAAATAAAGTGTCTTGCTCAAGGATACAGTGGACTGGAACAACGTGAAATAAAGTGTCTTGTTCAAGGATACAGTGGACTGGAACAACGTGAAATAAAGTGTCTTGCTCAAGGATACAGTGGATGGAACAACGTGAAATAAAGTGTCTTGCTCAAGGATACAGTGGATGGAGCAACGTGTAATAAAGTGTCTTGTTCAAGGATACAGTGGACTGGAACAACGTGAAATAAAGTGTCTTGCTCAAGGATACAGTGGATGGAGCAACGTGTAATAAAGTGTCTTGTTCAAGGATACAGTGGACTGGAACATCGTGAAATAAAGTGTCTTGCTCAAGGATACAGTGGATGGAGCAACGTGTAATAAAGTGTCTTGTTCAAGGATACAGTGGACTGGAACAACGTGAAATGAAGTATCTTGCTCAAGGATACAGTGGATGGAGCAACGTGTAATAAAGTGTCTTGTTCAAGGATACAGTGGATGGAGCAACGTGTAATAAAGTGTCTTGCTCAAGGATACAGTGGATGGAGCAACGTGAAATAAAGTGTCTTGCTCAAGGATACAGTGGACTGGAACAACGTGAAATAAAGTGTCTTGCTCAAGGATACAGTGGATGGAGCAACGTGTAATAAAGTGTCTTGTTCAAGGATACAGTGGATGGAGCAACGTGAAATAAAGTTTCTTGCTCAAGGATACAGTGGACTGGAACAACGTGAAATAAAGTGTCTTGCTCAAGGATACAGTGGATGGAGCAACGTGTAATAAAGTGTCTTGTTCAAGGATACAGTAGACTGGAACAACGTGAAATAAAGTGTCTTGCTCAAGGATACAGTGGATGGAGCAACGTGTAATAAAGTGTCTTGTTCAAGGATACAGTGGACTGGAACAACGTGAAATAAAGTGTCTTGCTCAAGGATACAGTGGATGGAGCAACGTGTAATAAAGTGTCTTGTTCAAGGATACAGTGGATGAAGCAACGTGAAATAAAGTGTCTTGCTCAAGGATACAGTGGACTGGAACAACGTGAAATAAAGTGTCTTGCTCAAGGATACAGTGGATGGAGCAACGTGAAATAAAGTGTCTTGCTCAAGGATACAGTGGACTGGAACAACGTGAAATAAAGTGTCTTGCTCAAGGATACAGTGGATGAAGCAACGTGAAATAAAGTGTCTTGCTCAAGGATACAGTGGATGAAGCAACGTGAAATAAAGTGTCTTGCTCAAGGATACAGTGGACTGGAACAACGTGAAATAAAGTGTCTTGCTCAAGGATACAGTGGATGAAGCAACGTGAAATAAAGTGTCTTGCTCAAGGATACAGTGGACTGGAACAACGTGAAATAAAGTGTCTTGCTCAAGGATACAGTGGATGGAGCAACGTGAAATAAAGTGTCTTGCTCAAGGACACAGTGGACTGGATCAACGTGTAATAAAGTGTCTTGCTCAAGGATACAGTGGACTGGAACAACGTGTAATAAAGTGTCTTGTTCAAGGATACAGTGGATGAAGCAACGTGAAATAAAGTGTCTTGCTCAAGGATACAGTGGACTGGAACAACGTGAAATAAAGTGTCTTGCTCAAGGATACAGTGGATGAAGCAACGTGAAATAAAGTGTCTTGCTCAAGGATACAGTGGATGAAGCAACGTGAAATAAAGTGTCTTGCTCAAGGATACAGTGGACTGGAACAACGTGAAATAAAGTGTCTTGCTCAAGGATACAGTGGATGAAGCAACGTGAAATAAAGTGTCTTGCTCAAGGATACAGTGGACTGGAACAACGTGAAATAAAGTGTCTTGCTCAAGGATACAGTGGATGGAGCAACGTGAAATAAAGTGTCTTGCTCAAGGACACAGTGGACTGGATCAACGTGTAATAAAGTGTCTTGCTCAAGGATACAGTGGACTGGAACAACGTGTAATAAAGTGTCTTGTTCAAGGATACAGTGGATGAAGCAACGTGAAATAAAGTGTCTTGCTCAAGGATACAGTGGACTGGAACAACGTGAAATAAAGTGTCTTGTTCAAGGATACAGTGGACTGGAACAACGTGAAATAAAGTGTCTTGTTCAAGGATACAGTGGATGGAGCAACGTGTAATAAAGTGTCTTGTTCAAGGATACAGTGGACTGGAACAACGTGAAATAAAGTGTCTTGCTCAAGGATACAGTGGATGGAGCAACGTGTAATAAAGTGTCTTGTTCAAGGATACAGTGGACTGGAACAACGTGAAATAAAGTGTCTTGTTCAAGGATACAGTGGATGGAGCAACGTGTAATAAAGTGTCTTGTTCAAGGATACAGTGGACTGGAACAACGTGAAATAAAGTGTCTTGCTCAAGGATACAGTGGATGGAGCAACGTGTAATAAAGTGTCTTGCTCAAGGATACAGTGGATGGAGCAACGTGTAATAAAGTGTCTTGTTCAAGGATACAGTGGACTGGAACAACGTGAAATAAAGTGTCTTGCTCAAGGATACAGTGGCTGGAGCAACGTGTAATAAAGTGTCTTGTTCAAGGATACAGTGGACTGGAACAACGTGAAATAAAGTGTCTTGCTCAACGATACAGTGGATGGAGCAACGTGTAATAAAGTGTCTTGTTCAAGGATACAGTGGATGGAGCAACGTGTAATAAAGTGTCTTGTTCAAGGATACAGTGGATGGAGCAACGTGAAATAAAGTGTCTTGTTCAAGGATACAGTGGATGGAGCAACGTGAAATAAAGTGTCTTGTTCAAGGATACAGTGGACTGGAACAACGTGAAATAAAGTGTCTTGTTCAAGGATACAGTGGATGGAGCAACGTGTAATAAAGTGTCTTGTTCAAGGATACAGTGGAGTGGAACAACGTGAAATAAAGTGTCTTGCTCAAGGATACAGTGGATGGAGCAACGTGTAATAAAGTGTCTTGTTCAAGGATACAGTGGACTGGAACAACGTGAAATAAAGTGTCTTGTTCAAGGATACAGTGGATGGAGCAACGTGAAATAAAGTGTCTTGTTCAAGGATACAGTGGATGGAGCAACGTGAAATAAAGTGTCTTGTTCAAGGATACAGTGGATGGAGCAACGTGAAATAAAGTGTCTTGTTCAAGGATACAGTGGACTGGAACAACGTGAAATAAAGTGTCTTGCTCAAGGATACAGTGGACTGGAACAACGTGAAATAAAGTGTCTTGCTCAAGGATACAGTGGATGGAGCAACGTGTAATAAAGTGTCTTGTTCAAGGATACAGTGGACTGGAACAACGTGAAATAAAGTGTCTTGCTCAAGGATACAGTGGATGGAGCAACGTGTAATAAAGTGTCTTGTTCAAGGATACAGTGGACTGGAACAACGTGAAATAAAGTGTCTTGCTCAAGGATACAGTGGATGGAGCAACGTGTAATAAAGTGTCTTGTTCAAGGATACAGTGGACTGGAACAACGTGAAATAAAGTGTCTTGCTCAAGGATACAGTGGATGGAGCAACGTGTAATAAAGTGTCTTGTTCAAGGATACAGTGGACTGGAACACCGTGAAATAAAGTGTCTTGTTCAAGGATACAGTGGACTGGAACAACGTGAAATAAAGTGTCTTGCTCAAGGATACAGTGGATGGAACAACGTGAAATAAAGTGTCTTGCTCAAGGATACAGTGGATGGAGCAACGTGTAATAAAGTCTCTTGTTCAAGGATACAGTGGACTGGAACAACGTGAAATAAAGTGTCTTGCTCAAGGATACAGTGGATGGAGCAACGTGTAATAAAGTGTCTTGTTCAAGGATACAGTGGACTGGAACAACGTGAAATAAAGTGTCTTGCTCAAGGATACAGTGGATGGAGCAACGTGTAATAAAGTGTCTTGTTCAAGGATACAGTGGACTGGAACAACGTGAAATGAAGTGTCTTGCTCAAGGATACAGTGGATGGAGCAACGTGTAATAAAGTGTCTTGTTCAAGGATACAGTGGATGGAGCAACGTGTAATAAAGTGTCTCGCTCAAGGATACAGTGGATGGAGCAACGTGTAATAAAGTGTCTTGTTCAAGGATACAGTGGATGGAGCAACGTGAAATAAAGTGTCTTGCTCAAGGATACAGTGGACTGGAACAACGTGAAATAAAGTGTCTTGCTCAAGGATACAGTGGATGGAGCAACGTGTAATAAAGTGTCTTGTTCAAGGATACAGTGGATGGAGCAACGTGAAATAAAGTGTCTTGCTCAAGGATACAGTGGACTGGAACAACGTGAAATAAAGTGTCTTGCTCAAGGATACAGTGGATGGAGCAACGTGTAATAAAGTGTCTTGTTCAAGGATACAGTGGATGGAGCAACGTGAAATAAAGTGTCTTGCTCAAGGATACAGTGGATGGAGCAACGTGTAATAAAGTGTCTTGTTCAAGGATACAGTGGACTGGAGCAACGTGTAATAAAGTGTCTTGTTCAAGGATACACTGGACTGGAACAACGTGAAATAAAGTGTCTTGCTCAAGGATACAGTGGATGGAGCAACGTGTAATAAAGTGTCTTGTTCAAGGATACAGTGGATGGAGCAACGTGAAATAAAGTGTCTTGCTCAAGGATACAGTGGATGGAGCAACGTGTAATAAAGTGTCTTGTTCAAGGATACAGTGGATGGAGCAACGTGAAATAAAGTGTCTTGCTCAAGGATACAGTGGACTGGAGCAACGTGTAATAAAGTGTCTTGTTCAAGGATACACTGGACTGGAACAACGTGAAATAAAGTGTCTTGCTCAAGGATACAGTGGATGGAGCAACGTGTAATAAAGTGTCTTGTTCAAGGATACAGTGGATGGAGCAACGTGAAATAAAGTGTCTTGCTCAAGGATACAGTGGATGGAGCAACGTGTAATAAAGTGTCTTGCTCAAGGATACAGTGGACTGGAGCAACGTGTAATAAAGTGTCTTGTTCAAGGATACACTGGACTGGAACAACGTGAAATAAAGTGTCTTGCTCAAGGATACAGTGGATGGAGCAACGTGTAATAAAGTGTCTTGTTCAAGGATACAGTGGATGGAGCAACGTGAAATAAAGTGTCTTGCTCAAGGATACAGTGGATGGAGCAACGTGTAATAAAGTGTCTTGTTCAAGGATACAGTGGACTGGAGCAACGTGTAATAAAGTGTCTTGTTCAAGGATACACTGGACTGGAACAACGTGAAATAAAGAGTCTTGCTCAAGGATACAGTGGATGGAGCAACGTGTAATAAAGTGTCTTGTTCAAGGATGCAGTGGATGGAGCAACGTGAAATAAAGTGTCTTGCTCAAGGATACAGTGGACTGGAACAACGTGAAATAAAGTGTCTTGCTCAAGGATACAGTGGATGGAGCAACGTGTAATAAAGTGTCTTGTTCAAGGATACAGTGGACTGGAACAACGTGAAATAAAGTGTCTTGCTCAAGGATACAGTGGATGTAGCAACGTGTAATAAAGTGTCTTGCTCAAGGATACAGTGGATGGAGCAACGTGTAATAAAGTGTCTTGTTCAAGGATACAGTGGATGGAGCAACGTGAAATAAAGTGTCTTGCTCAAGGATACAGTGGACTGGAACAACGTGAAATAAAGTGTCTTGCTCAAGGATACAGTGGATGGAGCAACGTGTAATAAAGTGTCTTGTTCAAGGATACAGTGGATGGAGCAACGTGTAATAAAGTGTCTTGTTCAAGGATACTGTGGATGGAGCAACGTGAAATAAAGTGTCTTGCTCAAGGATACAGTGGACTGGAGCAACGTGTAATAAAGTGTCTTGTTCAAGGATACAGTGGACTGGAACAACGTGAAATAAAGTGTCTTGCTCAAGGATACAGTGGATGGAGCAACGTGTAATAAAGTGTCTTGTTCAAGTATACAGTGGATGGAGCAACGTGAAATAAAGTGTCTTGCTCAAGGATACAGTGGATGGAGCAACGTGTAATAAAGTGTCTTGTTCAAGGATACAGTGGACTGGAACAACGTGAAATAAAGTGTCTTGTTCAAGGATACAGTGGACTGGAACAACGTGTAATAAAGTGTCTTGCTCAAGGATACAGTGGATGGAGCAACGTGTAATAAAGTGTCTTGTTCAAGGATACAGTGGACTGGAACAACGTGAAATAAAGTGTCTTGCTCAAGGATACAGTGGATGGAGCAACGTGTAATAAAGTGTCTTGTTCAAGGATACAGTGGACTGGAACAACGTGAAATAAAGTGTCTTGCTCAAGGATACAGTGGACTGGAACAACGTGAAATAAAGTGTCTTGTTCAAGGATACAGTGGATGGAGCAACGTGTAATAAAGTGTCTTGTTCAAGGATACAGTGGACTGGAACAACGTGAAATAAAGTGTCTTGCTCAAGGATACAGTGGATGGAGCAACGTGTAATAAAGTGTCTTGTTCAAGGATACAGTGGACTGGAACAACGTGAAATAAAGTGTCTTGTTCAAGGATACAGTGGATGGAGCAACGTGTAATAAAGTGTCTTGTTCAAGGATACAGTGGACTGGAACAACGTGAAATAAAGTGTCTTGCTCAAGGATACAGTGGATGGAGCAACGTGTAATAAAGTGTCTTGCTCAAGGATACAGTGGATGGAGCAACGTGTAATAAAGTGTCTTGTTCAAGGATACAGTGGACTGGAACAACGTGAAATAAAGTGTCTTGCTCAAGGATACAGTGGCTGGAGCAACGTGTAATAAAGTGTCTTGTTCAAGGATACAGTGGACTGGAACAACGTGAAATAAAGTGTCTTGCTCAACGATACAGTGGATGGAGCAACGTGTAATAAAGTGTCTTGTTCAAGGATACAGTGGATGGAGCAACGTGTAATAAAGTGTCTTGTTCAAGGATACAGTGGATGGAGCAACGTGAAATAAAGTGTCTTGTTCAAGGATACAGTGGATGGAGCAACGTGAAATAAAGTGTCTTGTTCAAGGATACAGTGGACTGGAACAACGTGAAATAAAGTGTCTTGTTCAAGGATACAGTGGATGGAGCAACGTGTAATAAAGTGTCTTGTTCAAGGATACAGTGGACTGGAACAACGTGAAATAAAGTGCCTTGCTCAAGGATACAGTGGATGGAGCAACGTGTAATAAAGTGTCTTGTTCAAGGATACACTGGACTGGAACAACGTGAAATAAAGTGTCTTGTTCAAGGATACAGTGGATGGAGCAACGTGAAATAAAGTGTCTTGTTCAAGGATACAGTGGATGGAGCAACGTGAAATAAAGTGTCTTGTTCAAGGATACAGTGGATGGAGCAACGTGAAATAAAGTGTCTTGTTCAAGGATACAGTGGACTGGAACAACGTGAAATAAAGTGTCTTGCTCAAGGATACAGTGGACTGGAACAACGTGAAATAAAGTGTCTTGCTCAAGGATACAGTGGATGGAGCAACGTGTAATAAAGTGTCTTGTTCAAGGATACAGTGGACTGGAACAACGTGAAATAAAGTGTCTTGCTCAAGGATACAGTGGATGGAGCAACGTGTAATAAAGTGTCTTGTTCAAGGATACAGTGGACTGGAACAACGTGAAATAAAGTGTCTTGCTCAAGGATACAGTGGATGGAGCAACGTGTAATAAAGTGTCTTGTTCAAGGATACAGTGGACTGGAACAACGTGAAATAAAGTGTCTTGCTCAAGGATACAGTGGATGGAGCAACGTGTAATAAAGTGTCTTGTTCAAGGATACAGTGGACTGGAACACCGTGAAATAAAGTGTCTTGTTCAAGGATACAGTGGACTGGAACAACGTGAAATAAAGTGTCTTGCTCAAGGATACAGTGGATGGAACAACGTGAAATAAAGTGTCTTGCTCAAGGATACAGTGGATGGAGCAACGTGTAATAAAGTGTCTTGTTCAAGGATACAGTGGACTGGAACAACGTGAAATAAAGTGTCTTGCTCAAGGATACAGTGGATGGAGCAACGTGTAATAAAGTGTCTTGTTCAAGGATACAGTGGACTGGAACAACGTGAAATAAAGTGTCTTGCTCAAGGATACAGTGGATGGAGCAACGTGTAATAAAGTGTCTTGTTCAAGGATACAGTGGACTGGAACAACGTGAAATGAAGTGTCTTGCTCAAGGATACAGTGGATGGAGCAACGTGTAATAAAGTGTCTTGTTCAAGGATACAGTGGATGGAGCAACGTGTAATAAAGTGTCTTGCTCAAGGATACAGTGGATGGAGCAACGTGTAATAAAGTGTCTTGTTCAAGGATACAGTGGATGGAGCAACGTGAAATAAAGTGTCTTGCTCAAGGATACAGTGGACTGGAACAACGTGAAATAAAGTGTCTTGCTCAAGGATACAGTGGATGGAGCAACGTGTAATAAAGTGTCTTGTTCAAGGATACAGTGGATGGAGCAACGTGAAATAAAGTGTCTTGCTCAAGGATACAGTGGACTGGAACAACGTGAAATAAAGTGTCTTGCTCAAGGATACAGTGGATGGAGCAACGTGTAATAAAGTGTCTTGTTCAAGGATACAGTGGATGGAGCAACGTGAAATAAAGTGTCTTGCTCAAGGATACAGTGGATGGAGCAACGTGTAATAAAGTGTCTTGTTCAAGGATACAGTGGACTGGAGCAACGTGTAATAAAGTGTCTTGTTCAAGGATACACTGGACTGGAACAACGTGAAATAAAGTGTCTTGCTCAAGGATACAGTGGATGGAGCAACGTGTAATAAAGTGTCTTGTTCAAGGATACAGTGGATGGAGCAACGTGAAATAAAGTGTCTTGCTCAAGGATACAGTGGATGGAGCAACGTGTAATAAAGTGTCTTGTTCAAGGATACAGTGGATGGAGCAACGTGAAATAAAGTGTCTTGCTCAAGGATACAGTGGACTGGAGCAACGTGTAATAAAGTGTCTTGTTCAAGGATACACTGGACTGGAACAACGTGAAATAAAATGTCTTGCTCAAGGATACAGTGGATGGAGCAACGTGTAATAAAGTGTCTTGTTCAAGGATACAGTGGATGGAGCAACGTGAAATAAAGTGTCTTGCTCAAGGATACAGTGGATGGAGCAACGTGTAATAAAGTGTCTTGCTCAAGGATACAGTGGACTGGAGCAACGTGTAATAAAGTGTCTTGTTCAAGGATACACTGGACTGGAACAACGTGAAATAAAGTGTCTTGCTCAAGGATACAGTGGATGGAGCAACGTGTAATAAAGTGTCTTGTTCAAGGATACAGTGGATGGAGCAACGTGAAATAAAGTGTCTTGCTCAAGGATACAGTGGATGGAGCAACGTGTAATAAAGTGTCTTGTTCAAGGATACAGTGGACTGGAGCAACGTGTAATAAAGTGTCTTGTTCAAGGATACACTGGACTGGAACAACGTGAAATAAAGAGTCTTGCTCAAGGATACAGTGGATGGAGCAACGTGTAATAAAGTGTCTTGTTCAAGGATACAGTGGATGGAGCAACGTGAAATAAAGTGTCTTGCTCAAGGATACAGTGGACTGGAACAACGTGAAATAAAGTGTCTTGCTCAAGGATACAGTGGATGGAGCAACGTGTAATAAAGTGTCTTGTTCAAGGATACAGTGGACTGGAACAACGTGAAATAAAGTGTCTTGCTCAAGGATACAGTGGATGGAGCAACGTGTAATAAAGTGTCTTGCTCAAGGATACAGTGGATGGAGCAACGTGTAATAAAGTGTCTTGTTCAAGGATACAGTGGATGGAGCAACGTGAAATAAAGTGTCTTGCTCAAGGATACAGTGGACTGGAACAACGTGAAATAAAGTGTCTTGCTCAAGGATACAGTGGATGGAGCAACGTGTAATAAAGTGTCTTGTTCAAGGATACAGTGGATGGAGCAACGTGTAATAAAGTGTCTTGTTCAAGGATACTGTGGATGGAGCAACGTGAAATAAAGTGTCTTGCTCAAGGATACAGTGGACTGGAGCAACGTGTAATAAAGTGTCTTGTTCAAGGATACAGTGGACTGGAACAACGTGAAATAAAGTGTCTTGCTCAAGGATACAGTGGATGGAGCAACGTGTAATAAAGTGTCTTGTTCAAGTATACAGTGGATGGAGCAACGTGAAATAAAGTGTCTTGCTCAAGGATACAGTGGATGGAGCAACGTGTAATAAAGTGTCTTGTTCAAGGATACAGTGGACTGGAACAACGTGAAATAAAGTGTCTTGTTCAAGGATACAGTGGACTGGAACAACGTGTAATAAAGTGTCTTGCTCAAGGATACAGTGGATGGAGCAACGTGTAATAAAGTGTCTTGTTCAAGGATACAGTGGACTGGAACAACGTGAAATAAAGTGTCTTGCTCAAGGATACAGTGGATGGAGCAACGTGTAATAAAGTGTCTTGTTCAAGGATACAGTGGACTGGAACAACGTGAAATAAAGTGTCTTGCTCAAGGATACAGTGGATGGAGCAACGTGTAATAAAGTGTCTTGCTCAAGGATACAGTGGACTGGAACAACGTGAAATAAAGTGTCTTGCTCAAGGATACAGTGGATGGAACAACGTGAAATAAAGTGTCTTGTTCAAGGATACAGTGGATGGAGCAACGTGTAATAAAGTGTCTTGTTCAAGGATACAGTGGACTGGAACAACGTGAAATAAAGTGTATTGTTCAAGGATACAGTGGATGGAGCAACGTGAAATAAAGTGTCTTGTTCAAGGATACAGTGGACTGGAACAACGTGAAATAAAGTGTCTTGCTCAAGGATACAGTGGATGGAGCAACGTGTAATAAAGTGTCTTGTTCAAGGATACAGTGGACTGGAACAACGTGAAATAAAGTGTCTTGCTCAAGGATACAGTGGATGGAGCAACGTGTAATAAAGTGTCTTGTTCAAGGATACAGTGGACTGGAACAACGTGTAATAAAGTGTCTTGTTCAAGGATACAGTGGACTGGAACAACGTGAAATAAAGTGTCTTGCTCAAGGATACAGTGGATGGAGCAACGTGTAATAAAGTGTCTTGCTCAAGGATACAGTGGACTGGAACAACGTGAAATAAAGTGTCATGCTCAAGGATACAGTGGATGGAACAACGTGAAATAAAGTGTCTTGTTCAAGGATACAGTGGATGGAGCAACGTGTAATAAAGTGTCTTGTTCAAGGATACAGTGGATGGAGCAACGTGTAATAAAGTGTCTTGTTCAAGGATACAGTGGACTGGAACAACGTGAAATAAAGTGTCTTGCTCAAGGATACAGTGGATGGAGCAACGTGTAATAAAGTGTCTTGTTCAAGGATACAGTGGACTGGAACAACGTGAAATAAAGTGTCTTGCTCAAGGATACAGTGGATGGAACAACGTGAAATAAAGTGTCTTGCTCAAGGATACAGTGGATGGAGCAACGTGAAATAAAGTGTCTTGTTCAAGGATACAGTGGACTGGAACAACGTGAAATAAAGTGTCTTGCTCAAGGATACAGTGGATGGAGCAACGTGTAATAAAGTGTCTTGCTCAAGGATACAGTGGACTGGAACAACGTGAAATAAAGTGTCTTGCTCAAGGATACAGTGGATGGAACAACGTGAAATAAAGTGTCTTGTTCAAGGATACAGTGGATGGAGCAACGTGTAATAAAGTGTCTTGTTCAAGGATACAGTGGATGGAGCAACGTGTAATAAAGTGTCTTGTTCAAGGATACAGTGGACTGGAACAACGTGACATAAAGTGTCTTGCTCAAGGATACAGTGGATGGAGCAACGTGTAATAAAGTGTCTTGTTCAAGGATACAGTGGACTGGAACAACGTGAAATAAAGTGTCTTGCTCAAGGATACAGTGGATGGAACAACGTGAAATAAAGTGTCTTGCTCAAGGATACAGTGGATGGAGCAACGTGAAATAAAGTGTCTTGCTCAAGGATACAGTGGACTGGAACAACGTGTAATAAAGTGTCTTGTTCAAGGATACAGTGGATGGAGCAACGTGTAATAAAGTGTCTTGTTCAAGGATACAGTGGATGGAGCAACGTGAAATAAAGTGTCTTGTTCAAGGATACAGTGGATGGAGCAACGTGAAATAAAGTGTCTTGTTCAAGGATACAGTGGATGGAACAACGTGAAATAAAGTGTCTTGTTCAAGGATACAGTGGATGGAGCAACGTGTAATAAAGTGTCTTGTTCAAGGATACAGTGGATGGAGCAACGTGAAATAAAGTGTATTGTTCAAGGATACAGTGGATGGAGCAACGTGAAATAAAGTGTCTTGTTCAAGGATACAGTGGATGGAGCAACGTGAAATAAAGTGTCTTGTTCAAGGATACAGTGGATGGAGCAACGTGAAATAAAGTGTCTTGCTCAAGGATACAGTGGATGGAGCAACGTGAAATAAAGTGTCTTGTTCAAGGATACAGTGGATGGAACAACGTGAAATAAAGTGTCTTGTTCAAGGATACAGTGGATGGAGCAACGTGAAATAAAGTGTATTGTTCAAGGATACAGTGGATGGAGCAACGTGAAATAAAGTGTCTTGTTCAAGGATACAGTGGATGGAGCAACGTGAAATAAAGTGTCTTGTTCAAGGATACAGTGGATGGAGCAACGTGAAATAAAGTGTCTTGCTCAAGGATACAGTGGATGGAGCAACGTGAAATAAAGTGTCTTGTTCAAGGATACAGTGGATGGAACAACGTGAAATAAAGTGTCTTGTTCAAGGATACAGTGGATGGAGCAACGTGAAATAAAGTGTCTTGTTCAAGGATACAGTGGATGGAGCAACGTGAAATAAAGTGTCTTGTTCAAGGATACAGTGGATGGAGCAACGTGAAATAAAGTGTCTTGTTCAAGGATACAGTGGATGGAGCAACGTGAAATAAAGTGTCTTGCTCAAGGATACAGTGGATGGAGCAACGTGTAATAAAGTGTCTTGTTCAAGGATACAGTGGATGGAGCAACGTGAAATAAAGTGTCTTGTTCAAGGATACAGTGGATGGAACAACGTGAAATAAAGTGTCTTGTTCAAGGATACAGTGGATGGAGCAACGTGAAATAAAGTGTCTTGTTCAAGGATACAGTGGATGGAGCAACGTGAAATAAAGTGTCTTGTTCAAGGATACAGTGGATGGAACAACGTGAAATAAAGTGTCTTGTTCAAGGATACAGTGGATGGAGCAACGTGAAATAAAGTGTCTTGTTCAAGGATACAGTGGATGGAGCAACGTGAAATAAAGTGTCTTGTTCAAGGATACAGTGGATGGAGCAACGTGAAATAAAGTGTCTTGCTCAAGGATACAGTGGATGGAGCAACGTGAAATAAAGTGTCTTGTTCAAGGATACAGTGGATGGAACAACGTGAAATAAAGTGTCTTGTTCAAGGATACAGTGGATGGAGCAACGTGAAATAAAGTGTCTTGTTCAAGGATACAGTGGATGGAGCAACGTGAAATAAAGTGTCTTGTTCAAGGATACAGTGGATGGAGCAACGTGAAATAAAGTGTCTTGTTCAAGGATACAGTGGATGGAGCAACGTGAAATAAAGTGTCTTGTTCAAGGATACAGTGGATGGAGCAACGTGAAATAAAGTGTCTTGCTCAAGGATACAGTGGATGGAGCAACGTGAAATAAAGTGTCTTGTTCAAGGATACAGTGGATGGAACAACGTGAAATAAAGTGTCTTGTTCAAGGATACAGTGGATGGAGCAACGTGAAATAAAGTGTCTTGTTCAAGGATACAGTGGATGGAGCAACGTGAAATAAAGTGTCTTGCTCAAGGATACAGTGGATGGAGCAACGTGAAATAAAGTGTCTTGTTCAAGGATACAGTGGATGGAACAACGTGAAATAAAGTGTCTTGTTCAAGGATACAGTGGACTGGAGCAACGTGAAATAAAGTGTCTTGTTCAAGGATACAGTGGATGGAGCAACGTGAAATAAAGTGTATTGTTCAAGGATACAGTGGACTGGAGCAACGTGAAATAAAGTGTCTTGTTCAAGGATACAGTGGATGGAGCAACGTGAAATAAAGTGTCTTGTTCAAGGATACAGTGGACTGGAGCAACGTGAAATAAAGTGTCTTGTTCAAGGATACAGTGGATGGAGCAACGTGAAATAAAGTGTATTGTTCAAGGATACAGTGGATGGAGCAACGTGAAATAAAGTGTCTTGTTCAAGGATACAGTGGATGGAGCAACGTGAAATAAAGTGTATTGCTCAAGGATACAGTGGACTGGAACAACGTGTAATAAAGTGTCTTGTTCAAGGATACAGTGGATGGAGCAACGTGTAATAAAGTGTCTTGTTCAAGGATACAGTGGATGGAGCAACGTGAAATAAAGTGTCTTGTTCAAGGATACAGTGGATGGAGCAACGTGTAATAAAGTGTCTTGTTCAAGGATACAGTGGATGGAGCAACGTGTAATAAAGTGTCTTGTTCAAGGATACAGTGGATGGAGCAACGTGTAATAAAGTGTCTTGTTCAAGGATACAGTGGATGGAGCAACGTGTAATAAAGTGTCTTGTTCAAGGATACAGTGGATGGAGCAACGTGAAATAAAGTGTCTTGTTCAAGGATACAGTGGATGGAGCAACGTGAAATAAAGTGTCTTGTTCAAGGATACAGTGGATGGAACAACGTGAAATAAAGTGTCTTGTTCAAGGATACAGTGGATGGAGCAACGTGTAATAAAGTGTCTTGTTCAAGGATACAGTGGATGGAGCAACGTGAAATAAAGTGTATTGTTCAAGGATACAGTGGATGGAGCAACGTGAAATAAAGTGTCTTGTTCAAGGATACAGTGGATGGAGCAACGTGAAATAAAGTGTCTTGTTCAAGGATACAGTGGATGGAGCAACGTGAAATAAAGTGTATTGTTCAAGGATACAGTGGATGGAGCAACGTGAAATAAAGTGTCTTGTTCAAGGATACAGTGGATGGAGCAACGTGAAATAAAGTGTATTGTTCAAGGATACAGTGGATGGAGCAACGTGAAATAAAGTGTATTGTTCAAGGATACAGTGGATGGAACAACGTGAAATAAAGTGTCTTGTTCAAGGATACAGTGGATGGAGCAACGTGAAATAAAGTGTCTTGTTCAAGGATACAGTGGATGGAGCAACGTGAAATAAAGTGTATTGTTCAAGGATACAGTGGATGGAGCAACGTGAAATAAAGTGTCTTGTTCAAGGATACAGTGGATGGAGCAACGTGAAATAAAGTGTATTGTTCAAGGATACAGTGGATGGAGCAACGTGAAATAAAGTGTCTTGTTCAAGGATACAGTGGATGGAGCAACGTGAAATAAAGTGTATTGTTCAAGGATACAGTGGATGGAACAACGTGAAATAAAGTGTCTTGTTCAAGGATACAGTGGATGGAGCAACGTGAAATAAAGTGTCTTGTTCAAGGATACAGTGGATGGAGCAACGTGAAATAAAGTGTATTGTTCAAGGATACAGTGGATGGAACAACGTGAAATAAAGTGTCTTGTTCAAGGATACAGTGGATGGAGCAACGTGAAATAAAGTGTCTTGTTCAAGGATACAGTGGATGGAGCAACGTGAAATAAAGTGTATTGTTCAAGGATACAGTGGATGGAGCAACGTGAAATAAAGTGTCTTGTTCAAGGATACAGTGGATGGAGCAACGTGAAATAAAGTGTATTGTTCAAGGATACAGTGGATGGAGCAACGTGAAATAAAGTGTCTTGTTCAAGGATACAGTGGACTGGAACAACGTGAAATAAAGTGTCTTGCTCAAGGATACAGTGGATGGAGCAACGTGTAATAAAGTGTCTTGCTCAAGGATACAGTGGACTGGAACAACGTGTAATAAAGTGTCTTGTTCAAGGATACAGTGGATGGAGCAACGTGTAATAAAGTGTCTTGCTCAAGGATACAGTGGACTGGAACAACGTGTAATAAAGTGTCTTGTTCAAGGATACAGTGGACTGGAACAACGTGTAATAAAGTGTCTTGTTCAAGGATACAGTGGATGGAGCAACGTGAAATAAAGTGTCTTGTTCAAGGATACAGTGGATGGAGCAACGTGTAATAAAGTGTCTTGCTCAAGGATACAGTGGACTGGAACAACGTGTAATAAAGTGTCTTGTTCAAGGATACAGTGGACTGGAACAACGTGTAATAAAGTGTCTTGTTCAAGGATACAGTGGACTGGAACAACGTGTAATAAAGTGTCTTGTTCAAGGATACAGTGGACTGGAACAACGTGTAATAAAGTGTCTTGTTCAAGGATACAGTGGACTGGAACAACGTGTAATAAAGTGTCTTGTTCAAGGATACAGTGGATGGAGCAACGTGAAATAAAGTGTCTTGTTCAAGGATACAGTGGATGGAGCAACGTGTAATAAAGTGTCTTGCTCAAGGATACAGTGGATGGAACAACGTGAAATAAAGTGTCTTGTTCAAGGATACAGTGGATGGAGCAACGTGTAATAAAGTGTCTTGTTCAAGGATACAGTGGACTGGAACAACGTGAAATAAAGTGTCTTGCTCAAGGATACAGTGGATGGAACAACGTGAAATAAAGTGTCTTGCTCAAGGATACAGTGGATGGAGCAACGTGTAATAAAGTGTCTTGTTCAAGGATACAGTGGACTGGAACAACGTGAAATAAAGTGTCTTGCTCAAGGATACAGTGGATGGAGCAACGTGTAATAAAGTGTCTTGTTCAAGGATACAGTGGACTGGAACAACGTGAAATAAAGTGTCTTGCTCAAGGATACAGTGGATGGAGCAACGTGTAATAAAGTTTCTTGCTCAAGGATACAGTGGACTGGAACAACGTGAAATAAAGTGTCTTGTTCAAGGATACAGTGGACTGGAGCAACGTGTAATAAAGTGTCTTGTTCAAGGATACAGTGGATGGAGCGACGTGAAATAAAGTGTCTTGCTCAAGGATACAGTGGACTGGAGCAACGTGTAATAAAGTGTCTTGCTCAAGGATACAGTGGATGGAGCAACGTGTAATAAAGTGTCTTGTTCAAGGATACAGTGGACTGGAGCAACGTGTAATAAAGTGTCTTGTTCAAGGATACAGTGGATGGAGCAACGTGAAATAAAGTGTCTTGCTCAAGGATACAGTGGACTGGAGCAACGTGTAATAAAGTGTCTTGTTCAAGGATACAGTGGACTGGAGCAACGTGTAATAAAGTGTCTTGTTCAAGGATACAGTGGATGGAGCAACGTGTAATAAAGTGTCTTTTTCAAGGATACAGTGGACTGGAACAACGTGAAATAAAGTGTCTTGCTCAAGGATACAGTGGATGGAACAACGTGAAATAAAGTGTCTTGCTCAAGGATACAGTGGATGGAGCAACGTGTAATAAAGTGTCTTGTTCAAGGATACAGTGGACTGGAACAACGTGAAATAAAGTGTCTTGCTCAAGGATACAGTGGATGGAGCAACGTGAAATAAAGTGTCTTGTTCAAGGATACAGTGGACTGGAACAACGTGAAATAAAGTGTCTTGCTCAAGGATACAGTGGATGGAGCAACGTGTAATAAAGTGTCTTGCTCAAGGATACAGTGGACTGGAACAACGTGAAATAAAGTGTCTTGCTCAAGGATACAGTGGATGGAGCAACGTGTAATAAAGTGTCTTGTTCAAGGATACAGTGGATGGAGCAACGTGTAATAAAGTGTCTTGTTCAAGGATACAGTGGACTGGAACAACGTGAAATAAAGTGTCTTGCTCAAGGATACAGTGGATGGAGCAACGTGTAATAAAGTGTCTTGCTCAAGGATACAGTGGACTGGAACAACGTGAAATAAAGTGTCTTGCTCAAGGATACAGTGGATGGAGCAACGTGTAATAAAGTGTCTTGTTCAAGGATACAGTGGATGGAGCAACGTGTAATAAAGTGTCTTGTTCAAGGATACAGTGGACTGGAACAACGTGAAATAAAGTGTCTTGCTCAAGGATACAGTGGATGGAGCAACGTGTAATAAAGTGTCTTGCTCAAGGATACAGTGGACTGGAACAACGTGAAATAAAGTGTCTTGTTCAAGGATACAGTGGACTGGAGCAACGTGTAATAAAGTGTCTTGTTCAAGGATACAGTGGATGGAGCGACGTGAAATAAAGTGTCTTGCTCAAGGATACAGTGGACTGGAGCAACGTGTAATAAAGTGTCTTGCTCAAGGATACAGTGGACTGGAGCAACGTGTAATAAAGTGTCTTGTTCAAGGATACAGTGGACTGGAGCAACGTGTAATAAAGTGTCTTGTTCAAGGATACAGTGGATGGAGCAACGTGAAATAAAGTGTCTTGCTCAAGGATACAGTGGACTGGAGCAACGTGTAATAAAGTGTCTTGTTCAAGGATACAGTGGACTGGAGCAACGTGTAATAAAGTGTCTTGTTCAAGGATACAGTGGATGGAGCAACGTGTAATAAAGTGTCTTGTTCAAGGATACAGTGGACTGGAACAACGTGAAATAAAGTGTCTTGTTCAAGGATACAGTGGATGGAGCAACGTGTAATAAAGTGTCTTGTTCAAGGATACAGTGGATGGAGCAACGTGTAATAAAGTGTCTTGTTCAAGGATACAGTGGACTGGAACAACGTGAAATAAAGTGTCTTGTTCAAGGATACAGTGGACTGGAGCAACGTGTAATAAAGTGTCTTGTTCAAGGATACAGTGGATGGAGCAACGTGTAATAAAGTGTCTTGTTCAAGGATACAGTGGACTGGAGCAACGTGTAATAAAGTGTCTTGTTCAAGGATACAGTGGACTGGAACAACGTGAAATAAAGTGTCTTGCTCAAGGATACAGTGGATGGAGACACGTGTAATAAAGTGTCTTGCTCAAGGATACAGTGGACTGGAACAACGTGAAATAAAGTGTCTTGCTCAAGGGTGCAGTGGATGGAGCAACGTGTAATAAAGTGTCTTGTTCAAGGATACAGTGGACTGGAACAACGTGAAATAAAGTGTCTTGTTCAAGGATACAGTGGACTGGAACAACGTGAAATAAAGTGTCTTGCTCAAGGATACAGTGGATGGTGCAACGTGTAATAAAGTGTCTTGTTCAAGGATACAGTGGACTGGAGCAACGTGTAATAAAGTGTCTTGTTCAAGGATACAGTGGACTGGAGCAACGTGTAATAAAGTGTCTTGTTCAAGGATACAGTGGACTGGAGCAACGTGAAATAAAGTGTCTTGTTCAAGGATACAGTGGATGGTGCAACGTGTAATAAAGTGTCTTGTTCAAGGATACAGTGGATGGAGCAACGTGTAATAAAGTGTCTTGTTCAAGGATACAGTGGATGGAGCAACGTGTAATAAAGTGTCTTGCTCAAGGATACAGTGGATGGAGCAACGTGTAATAAAGTGTCTTGCTCAAGGATACAGTGGATGGAGCAACGTGTAATAAAGTGTCTTGCTCAAGGATACAGTGGACTGGAACAACGTGACATAAAGTGTCTTGCTCAAGGATACAGTGGATGGAGCAACGTGTAATAAAGTGTCTTGTTCAAGGATACAGTGGACTGGAACAACGTGAAATAAAGTGTCTTGCTCAAGGATACAGTGGATGGAGCAACGTGTAATAAAGTGTCTTGTTCAAGGATACAGTGGACTGGAGCAACGTGTAATAAAGTGTCTTGTTCAAGGATACAGTGGACTGGAGCAACGTGTAATAAAGTGTCTTGTTCAAGGATACAGTGGACTGGAACAACGTGAAATAAAGTGTCTTGCTCAAGGATACAGTGGATGGAGCAACGTGTAATAAAGTGTCTTGCTCAAGGGTGCAGTGGATGGAGCAACGTGTAATAAAGTGTCTTGTTCAAGGATACAGTGGACTGGAACAACGTGAAATAAAGTGTCTTGTTCAAGGATACACTGGACTGGAACAACGTGAAATAAAGTGTCTTGCTCAAGGATACAGTGGATGGTGCAACGTGTAATAAAGTGTCTTGTTCAAGGATACAGTGGACTGGAGCAACGTGTAATAAAGTGTCTTGTTCAAGGATACAGTGGACTGGAGCAACGTGTAATAAAGTGTCTTGTTCAAGGATACAGTGGACTGGAGCAACGTGTAATAAAGTGTCTTGTTCAAGGATACAGTGGATGGAGCAACGTGTAATAAAGTGTCTTGCTCAAGGATACAGTGGACTGGAACAACGTGAAATAAAGTGTCTTGCTCAAGGATACAGTGGATGGAGCAACGTGTAATAAAGTGTCTTGTTCAAGGATACAGTGGACTGGAACAACGTGAAATAAAGTGTCTTGCTCAAGGATACAGTGGATGGAGCAACGTGTAATAAAGTGTCTTGCTCAAGGATACAGTGGATGGAGCAACGTGTAATAAAGTGTCTTGCTCAAGGATACAGTGGACTGGAACAACGTGAAATAAAGTGTCTTGCTCAAGGATACAGTGGATGGAGCAACGTGTAATAAAGTGTCTTGTTCAAGGATACAGTGGACTGGAACAACGTGAAATAAAGTGTCTTGCTCAAGGATACAGTGGATGGAGCAACGTGTAATAAAGTGTCTTGTTCAAGGATACAGTGGACTGGAGCAACGTGTAATAAAGTGTCTTGTTCAAGGATACAGTGGACTGGAGCAACGTGTAATAAAGTGTCTTGTTCAAGGATACAGTGGACTGGAACAACGTGAAATAAAGTGTCTTGCTCAAGGATACAGTGGATGGAGCAACGTGTAATAAAGTGTCTTGCTCAAGGATACAGTGGATGGAGCAACGTGTAATAAAGTGTCTTGTTCAAGGATACAGTGGATGGAGCAACGTGTAATAAAGTGTCTTGCTCAAGGATACAGTGGATGGAGCAACGTGAAATAAAGTGTCTTGCTCAAGGATACAGTGGATGGAGCAACGTGTAATAAAGTGTCTTGCTCAAGGATACAGTGGATGGAGCAACGTGTAATAAAGTGTCTTGTTCAAGGATACAGTGGATGGAGCAACGTGTAATAAAGTGTCTTGTTCAAGGATACAGTGGATGGAGCAACGTGAAATAAAGTGTCTTGTTCAAGGATACAGTGGATGGAGCAACGTGAAATAAAGTGTCTTGTTCAAGGATACAGTGGACTGGAACAACGTGAAATAAAGTGTCTTGCTCAAGGATACAGTGGACTGGAGCAACGTGAAATAAAGTGTCTTGTTCAAGGTTACAGTGGACTGGAACAACGTGAAATAAAGTGTCTTGTTCAAGGATACAGTGGATGGAGCAACGTGTAATAAAGTGTCTTGTTCAAGGATACAGTGGACTGGAACAACGTGAAATAAAGTGTCTTGTTCAAGGATACAGTGGATGGAGCAACGTGTAATAAAGTGTCTTGCTCAAGGATACAGTGGATGGAGCAACGTGTAATAAAGTGTCTTGTTCAAGGATACAGTGGACTGGAACAACGTGAAATAAAGTGTCTTGCTCAAGGATACAGTGGATGGAACAACGTGTAATAAAGTGTCTTGTTCAAGGATACAGTGGACTGGAACAACGTGAAATAAAGTGTCTTGCTCAAGGATACAGTGGATGGAGCAACGTGTAATAAAGTGTCTTGTTCAAGGATACAGTGGACTGGAACAACGTGAAATAAAGTGTCTTGTTCAAGGATACAGTGGACTGGAACAACGTGAAATAAAGTGTCTTGCTCAAGGATACAGTGGATGGAGCAACGTGTAATAAAGTGTCTTGTTCAAGGATACAGTGGACTGGAACAACGTGAAATAAATTGTCTTGTTCAAGGATACAGTGGACTGGAACAACGTGTAATAAAGTGTCTTGTTCAAGGATACAGTGGACTGGAACAACGTGAAATAAAGTGTCTTGCTCAAGGATACAGTGGATGGAGCAACGTGTAATAAAGTGTCTTGTTCAAGGATACAGTGGACTGGAACAACGTGAAATAAAGTGTCTTGTTCAAGGATACAGTGGATGGAGCAACGTGTAATAAAGTGTCTTGTTCAAGGATACAGTGGACTGGAACAACGTGAAATAAATTGTCTTGTTCAAGGATACAGTGGACTGGAACAACGTGTAATAAAGTGTCTTGTTCAAGGATACAGTGGACTGGAACAACGTGAAATAAAGTGTCTTGTTCAAGGATACAGTGGATGGAGCAACGTGTAATAAAGTGTCTTGCTCAAGGATACAGTGGATGGAGCAACGTGTAATAAAGTGTCTTGTTCAAGGATACAGTGGATGGAGCAACGTGAAATAAAGTGTCTTGTTCAAGGATACAGTGGATGGAGCAACGTGTAATAAAGTGTCTTGCTCAAGGATACAGTGGATGGAGCAACGTGTAATAAAGTGTCTTGCTCAAGGATACAGTGGATGGAGCAACGTGTAATAAAGTGTCTTGCTCAAGGATACAGTGGATGGAGCAACGTGAAATAAAGTGTCTTGTTCAAGGATACAGTGGATGGAGCAACGTGTAATAAAGTGTCTTGCTCAAGGATACAGTGGATGGAGCAACGTGTAATAAAGTGTCTTGTTCAAGGATACAGTAGACTGGAGCAATGTGAAATAAAGTGTCTTGCTCAAGGATACAGTGGATGGAGCAACGTGTAATAAAGTGTCTTGCTCAAGGATACAGTGGATGGAGCAACGTGTAATAAAGTGTCTTGCTCAAGGATACAGTGGACTGGAACAACGTGAAATAAAGTGTCTTGCTCAAGGATACAGTGGATGGAGCAACGTGTAATAAAGTGTCTTGCTCAAGGATACAGTGGATGGAGCAACGTGTAATAAAGTGTCTTGCTCAAGGATACAGTGGACTGGAACAACGTGAAATAAAGTGTCTTGCTCAAGGATACAGTGGATGGAGCAACGTGTAATAAAGTGTCTTGTTCAAGGATACAGTGGACTGGAGCAACGTGTAATAAAGTGTCTTGCTCAAGGATACAGTGGACTGGAACAACGTGAAATAAAGTGTCTTGCTCAAGGATACAGTGGATGGAGCAACGTGTAATAAAGTGTCTTGTTCAAGGATACAGTGGACTGGAGCAACGTGTAATAAAGTGTCTTGCTCAAGGATACAGTGGACTGGAACAACGTGAAATAAAGTGTCTTGCTCAAGGATACAGTGGATGGAGCAACGTGTAATAAAGTGTCTTGTTCAAGGATACAGTGGACTGGAGCAACGTGTAATAAAGTGTCTTGTTCAAGGATACAGTGGACTGGAACAACGTGAAATAAAGTGTCTTGCTCAAGGATACAGTGGATGGTGCAACGTGTAATAAAGTGTCTTGTTCAAGGATACAGTGGACTGGAGCAACGTGTAATAAAGTGTCTTGTTCAAGGATACAGTGGACTGGGAGCAACGTGTAATAAAGTGTCTTGTTCAAGGATACAGTGGACTGGAGCAACGTGTAATAAAGTGTCTTGTTCAAGGATACAGTGGATGGAGCAACGTGTAATAAAGTGTCTTGCTCAAGGATACAGTGGACTGGAACAACGTGAAATAAAGTGTCTTGCTCAAGGATACAGTGGATGGAGCAACGTGTAATAAAGTGTCTTGCTCAAGGATACAGTGGATGGAGCAACGTGTAATAAAGTGTCTTGTTCAAGGATACAGTGGACTGGAACAACGTGAAATAAAGTGTCTTGCTCAAGGATACAGTGGATGGAGCAACGTGTAATAAAGTGTCTTGCTCAAGGATACAGTGGATGGAGCAACGTGTAATAAAGTGTCTTGCTCAAGGATACAGTGGACTGGAACAACGTGAAATAAAGTGTCTTGCTCAAGGATACAGTGGATGGAGCAACGTGTAATAAAGTGTCTTGTTCAAGGATACAGTGGACTGGAACAACGTGAAATAAAGTGTCTTGCTCAAGGATACAATGGATGGAGCAACGTGTAATAAAGTGTCTTGTTCAAGGATACAGTGGACTGGAGCAACGTGTAATAAAGTGTCTTGTTCAAGGATACAGTGGACTGGAGCAACGTGTAATAAAGTGTCTTGTTCAAGGATACAGTGGACTGGAACAACGTGAAATAAAGTGTCTTGCTCAAGGATACAGTGGATGGAGCAACGTGTAATAAAGTGTCTTGCTCAAGGATACAGTGGATGGAGCAACGTGTAATAAAGTGTCTTGTTCAAGGATACAGTGGATGGAGCAACGTGTAATAAAGTGTCTTGTTCAAGGATACAGTGGATGGAGCAACGTGTAATAAAGTGTCTTGCTCAAGGATACAGTGGATGGAGCAACGTGAAATAAAGTGTCTTGCTCAAGGATACAGTGGATGGAGCAACGTGTAATAAAGTGTCTTGCTCAAGGATACAGTGGATGGAGCAACGTGTAATAAAGTGTCTTGCTCAAGGATACAGTGGATGGAGCAACGTGTAATAAAGTGTCTTGTTCAAGGATACAGTGGATGGAGCAACGTGAAATAAAGTGTCTTGTTCAAGGATACAGTGGATGGAGCAACGTGAAATAAAGTGTCTTGTTCAAGGATACAGTGGACTGGAACAACGTGAAATAAAGTGTCTTGCTCAAGGATACAGTGGACTGGAGCAACGTGAAATAAAGTGTCTTGTTCAAGGTTACAGTGGACTGGAACAACGTGAAATAAAGTGTCTTGTTCAAGGATACAGTGGACTGGAACAACGTGAAATAAAGTGTCTTGCTCAAGGATACAGTGGATGGAGCAACGTGTAATAAAGTGTCTTGTTCAAGGATACAGTGGACTGGAACAACGTGAAATAAAGTGTCTTGCTCAAGGAAACAGTGGATGGAGCAACGTGAAATAAAGTGTCTTGTTCAAGGTTACAGTGGACTGGAACAACGTGTAATAAAGTGTCTTGCTCAAGGATACACTGGATGGAGCAACGTGAAATAAAGTGTCTTGTTCAAGGTTACAGTGGACTGGAACAACGTGTAATAAAGTGTCTTGCTCAAGGATACAGTGGATGGAGCAACGTGTAATAAAGTGTCTTGTTCAAGGATAGAGTGGACTGGAACAACGTGAAATAAAGTGTCTTGTTCAAGGATACAGTGGATGGAGCAACGTGTAATAAAGTGTCTTGTTCAAGGATACAGTGGACTGGAACAACGTGAAATAAAGTGTCTTGTTCAAGGATACAGTGGATGGAGCAACGTGTAATAAAGTGTCTTGCTCAAGGATACAGTGGATGGAGCAACGTGTAATAAAGTGTCTTGTTCAAGGATACAGTGGACTGGAACAACGTGAAATAAAGTGTCTTGCTCAAGGATACAGTGGATGGAGCAACGTGTAATAAAGTGTCTTGTTCAAGGATACAGTGGACTGGAACAACGTGAAATAAAGTGTCTTGTTCAAGGATACAGTGGATGGAGCAACGTGTAATAAAGTGTCTTGTTCAAGGATACAGTGGACTGGAACAACGTGAAATAAAGTGTCTTGTTCAAGGATACAGTGGACTGGAGCAACGTGTAATAAAGTGTCTTGTTCAAGGATACAGTGGATGGAGCAACGTGTAATAAAGTGTCTTGTTCAAGGTTACAGTGGACTGGAGCAACGTGTAATAAAGTGTCTTGCTCAAGGATACAGTGGACTGGAGCAACGTGTAATAAAGTGTCTTGCTCAAGGATACAGTGGATGGAGCAACGTGTAATAAAGTGTCTTGTTCAAGGATACAGTAGACTGGAGCAATGTGAAATAAAGTGTCTTGCTCAAGGACACAGTAGACTGGAGCAACGTGAAATAAAGTCTTGCTCAAGGATACAGTGGATGGAGCAACGTGAAATAAAGTGTCTTGCTCAAGGATACAGTGGATGGAGCAACGTGAAATAAAGTGTCTTGCTCAAGGATACAGTGGATGGAGCAACGTGAAATAAAGTGTCTTGCACAAGGATACAGTGGATGGAGCAACGTGTAATAAAGTGTCTTGCTCAAGGACACAGTAGACTGGAGCAACGTGAAATAAAGTCTTGCTCAAGGATACAGTGGATGGAGCAACGTGAAATAAAGTGTCTTGCTCAAGGATACAGTGGAGTGGAACAACGTGAAATAAAGTGTCTTGCTCAATGACAGTAGACTGGAACAATGTAAAATAAAGTGTCTTGCTCAAGTATACAGTGGATGGAGCAACGTGAAATAAAGTGTCTTGTTCAAGGATACAGTGGACTGGAACAACGTGAAATAAAGTGTCTTGCTCAATGACAGTAGACTGGAACAATGTAAAATAAAGTGTCTTGCTCAAGGATACAGTGGATGGAGCAACGTGAAATAAAGTGTCTTGTTCAAGGATACAGTGGACTGGAACAACGTGAAATAAAGTGTCTTGCTCAAGGATACAGTGGATGGAGCAACGTGTAATAAAGTGTCTTGTTCAAGGATACAGTGGACTGGAACAAAGTGAAATAAAGTGTCTTGCTCAAGGATACAGTGGACTGGAGCAACGTGTAATAAAGTGTCTTGTTCAAGGATACAGTGGACTGGAGCAACGTGTAATAAAGTGTCTTGTTCAAGGATACAGTGGACTGGAGCAACGTGTAATAAAGTGTCTTGTTCAAGGATACAGTGGACTGGAACAACGTTTAATAAAGTGTCTTGTTCAAGGATACAGTGGACTGGAGCAACGTGTAATAAAGTGTCTTGTTCAAGGATACAGTGGACTGGAGCAACGTGTAATAAAGTGTCTTGTTCAAGGATACAGTGGACTGGAACAACGTGAAATAAAGTGTCTTGCTCAAGGATACAGTGGACTGGAGCAACGTGTAATAAAGTGTCTTGTTCAAGGATACAGTGGACTGGAGCAACGTGTAATAAAGTGTCTTGTTCAAGGATACAGTGGACTGGAGTAACGTGTAATAAAGTGTCTTGTTCAAGGATACAGTGGACTGGAACAACGTGTAATAAAGTGTCTTGTTCAAGGATACAGTGGACTGGAGCAACGTGTAATAAAGTGTCTTGTTCAAGGATACAGTGGATGGAGCAACGTGTAATAAAGTGTCTTGTTCAAGGATACAGTGGACTGGAACAACGTGAAATAAAGTGTCTTGCTCAAGGATACAGTGGATGGAGCAACGTGTAATAAAGTGTCTTGTTCAAGGATACAGTGGATGGAGCAACGTGTAATAAAGTGTCTTGTTCAAGGATACAGTGGATGGAGCAACGTGTAATAAAGTGTCTTGTTCAAGGATACAGTGGATGGAGCAACGTGAAATAAAGTGTCTTGCTCAAGGATACAGTGGACTGGAACAACGTGAAATAAAGTGTCTTGCTCAAGGATACAGTGGACTGGAGCAACGTGTAATAAAGTGTCTTGTTCAAGGATACAGTGGACTGGAGCAACGTGTAATAAAGTGTCTTGTTCAAGGATACAGTGGATGGAGCAACGTGTAATAAAGTGTCTTGCTCAAGGATACAGTGGATGGAGCAACGTGTAATAAAGTGTCTTGTTCAAGGATACAGTGGATGGAGCAACGTGTAATAAAGTGTCTTGCTCAAGGATACAGTGGACTGGAACAACGTGTAATAAAGTGTCTTGTTCAAGGATACAGTGGACTGGAGCAACGTGTAATAAAGTGTCTTGCTCAAGGATACAGTGGATGGAGCAACGTGTAATAAAGTGTCTTGCTCAAGGGTACAGTGGACTGGAGCAACGTGTAATAAAGTGTCTTGTTCAAGGATACAGTGGACTGGAGCAACGTGTAATAAAGTGTCTTGTTCAAGGATACAGTGGATGGAGCAACGTGTAATAAAGTGTCTTGTTCAAGGATACAGTGGACTGGAGCAACGTGTAATAAAGTGTCTTGTTCAAGGATACAGTGGACTGGAACAACGTGAAATAAAGTGTCTTGCTCAAGGATACAGTGGATGGAGCAACGTGTAATAAAGTGTCTTGCTCAAGGGTGCAGTGGATGGAGCAACGTGTAATAAAGTGTCTTGTTCAAGGATACAGTGGACTGGAACAACGTGAAATAAAGTGTCTTGTTCAAGGATACAGTGGACTGGAACAACGTGAAATAAAGTGTCTTGCTCAATGACAGTAGACTGGAACAATGTAAAATAAAGTGTCTTGCTCAAGGATACAGTGGATGGAGCAACGTGAAATAAAGTGTCTTGTTCAAGGATACAGTGGACTGGAACAACGTGAAATAAAGTGTCTTGCTCAAGGATACAGTGGATGGAGCAACGTGTAATAAAGTGTCTTGTTCAAGGATACAGTGGACTGGAACAAAGTGAAATAAAGTGTCTTGCTCAAGGATACAGTGGACTGGAGCAACGTGTAATAAAGTGTCTTGTTCAAGGATACAGTGGACTGGAGCAACGTGTAATAAAGTGTCTTGTTCAAGGATACAGTGGACTGGAGCAACGTGTAATAAAGTGTCTTGTTCAAGGATACAGTGGACTGGAACAACGTGTAATAAAGTGTCTTGTTCAAGGATACAGTGGACTGGAGCAACGTGTAATAAAGTGTCTTGTTCAAGGATACAGTGGACTGGAGCAACGTGTAATAAAGTGTCTTGTTCAAGGATACAGTGGACTGGAACAACGTGAAATAAAGTGTCTTGCTCAAGGATACAGTGGACTGGAGCAACGTGTAATAAAGTGTCTTGTTCAAGGATACAGTGGACTGGAGCAACGTGTAATAAAGTGTCTTGTTCAAGGATACAGTGGACTGGAGTAACGTGTAATAAAGTGTCTTGTTCAAGGATACAGTGGACTGGAACAACGTGTAATAAAGTGTCTTGTTCAAGGATACAGTGGACTGGAGCAACGTGTAATAAAGTGTCTTGTTCAAGGATACAGTGGATGGAGCAACGTGTAATAAAGTGTCTTGTTCAAGGATACAGTGGACTGGAACAACGTGAAATAAAGTGTCTTGCTCAAGGATACAGTGGATGGAGCAACGTGTAATAAAGTGTCTTGTTCAAGGATACAGTGGATGGAGCAACGTGTAATAAAGTGTCTTGTTCAAGGATACAGTGGATGGAGCAACGTGTAATAAAGTGTCTTGTTCAAGGATACAGTGGATGGAGCAACGTGAAATAAAGTGTCTTGCTCAAGGATACAGTGGACTGGAACAACGTGAAATAAAGTGTCTTGCTCAAGGATACAGTGGACTGGAGCAACGTGTAATAAAGTGTCTTGTTCAAGGATACAGTGGACTGGAGCAACGTGTAATAAAGTGTCTTGTTCAAGGATACAGTGGATGGAGCAACGTGTAATAAAGTGTCTTGCTCAAGGATACAGTGGATGGAGCAACGTGTAATAAAGTGTCTTGTTCAAGGATACAGTGGATGGAGCAACGTGTAATAAAGTGTCTTGCTCAAGGATACAGTGGACTGGAATAACGTGTAATAAAGTGTCTTGTTCAAGGATACAGTGGACTGGAGCAACGTGTAATAAAGTGTCTTGCTCAAGGATACAGTGGATGGAGCAACGTGTAATAAAGTGTCTTGCTCAAGGGTACAGTGGACTGGAGCAACGTGTAATAAAGTGTCTTGTTCAAGGATACAGTGGACTGGAGCAACGTGTAATAAAGTGTCTTGTTCAAGGATACAGTGGATGGAGCAACGTGTAATAAAGTGTCTTGTTCAAGGATACAGTGGACTGGAGCAACGTGTAATAAAGTGTCTTGTTCAAGGATACAGTGGACTGGAACAACGTGAAATAAAGTGTCTTGCTCAAGGATACAGTGGATGGAGCAACGTGTAATAAAGTGTCTTGCTCAAGGGTGCAGTGGATGGAGCAACGTGTAATAAAGTGTCTTGTTCAAGGATACAGTGGACTGGAACAACGTGAAATAAAGTGTCTTGTTCAAGGATACAGTGGACTGGAACAACGTGAAATAAAGTGTCTTGCTCAAGGATACAGTGGATGGTGCAACGTGTAATAAAGTGTCTTGTTCAAGGATACAGTGGACTGGAGCAACGTGTAATAAAGTGTCTTGTTCAAGGATACAGTGGACTGGAGCAACGTGTAATAAAGTGTCTTGTTCAAGGATACAGTGGACTGGAGCAACGTGTAATAAAGTGTCTTGTTCAAGGATACAGTGGATGGAGCAAAGTGTAATAAAGTGTCTTGCTCAAGGATACAGTGGACTGGAACAACGTGAAATAAAGTGTCTTGCTCAAGGATACAGTGGATGGAGCAACGTGTAATAAAGTGTCTTGCTCAAGGATACAGTGGATGGAGCAACGTGTAATAAAGTGTCTTGCTCAAGGATACAGTGGACTGGAACAACGTGAAATAAAGTGTCTTGTTCAAGGATACAGTGGACTGGAACAACGTGAAATAAAGTGTCTTGCTCAAGGATACAGTGGATGGAACAACGTGTAATAAAGTGTCTTGTTCAAGGATACAGTGGACTGGAGCAACGTGTAATAAAGTGTCTTGTTCAAGGATACAGTGGACTGGAGCAACGTGTATTAAAGTGTCTTGTTCAAGGATACAGTGGACTGGAACAACGTGAAATAAAGTGTCTTGCTCAAGGATACAGTGGACTGGAGCAACGTGTAATAAAGTGTCTTGTTCAAGGATACAGTGGACTGGAGCAACGTGTAATAAAGTGTCTTGCTCAAGGATACAGTGGATGGAGCAACGTGTAATAAAGTGTCTTGCTCAAGGATACAGTGGACTGGAGCAACGTGTAATAAAGTGTCTTGTTCAAGGATACAGTGGATGGAGCAACGTGTAATAAAGTGTCTTGTTCAAGGATACAGTGGACTGGAGCAACGTGTAATAAAGTGTCTTGTTCAAGGATACAGTGGATGGAGCAACGTGTAATAAAGTGTCTTGTTCAAGGATACAGTGGACTGGAGCAACGTGTAATAAAGTGTCTTGCTCAAGGATACAGTGGATGGAGCAACGTGTAATAAAGTGTCTTGCTCAAGGATACAGTGGACTGGAGCAACGTGTAATAAAGTGTCTTGTTCAAGGATACAGTGGATGGAGCAACGTGTAATAAAGTGTCTTGTTCAAGGATACAGTGGACTGGAGCAACGTGTAATAAAGTGTCTTGTTCAAGGATACAGTGGATGGAGCGACGTGTAATAAAGTGTCTTGCTCAAGGATACAGTGGATGGAGCAACTTGAAATAAAGTGTCTTGTTCAAGGATACAGTGGATGGAGCAACGTGTAATAAAGTGTCTTGTTCAAGGATACAGTGGACTGGAGCAACGTGAAATAAAGTGTCTTGCTCAAGGATACAGTGGACTGGAGCAACGTGAAATAAAGTGTCTTGTTCAAGGATACAGTGGACTGGAGCAACGTGTAATAAAGTGTCTTGTTCAAGGATACAGTGGACTGGAACAACGTGAAATAAAGTGTCTTGCTCAAGGATACAGTGGATGGAGCAACGTGTAATAAAGTGTCTTGTTCAAGGATACAGTGGATGGAGCAACGTGTAATAAAGTGTCTTGTTCAAGGATACAGTGGACTGGAGCAACGTGATATAAAGAGTCTTGCTCAAGGATACAGTGGATGGAGCAACGTGTAATAAAGTGTCTTGTTCAAGGATACAGTGGACTGGAGCAACGTGTAATAAAGTGTCTTGTTCAAGGATACAGTGGACTGGAGCAACGTGTAATAAAGTGTCTTGTTCAAGGATACAGTGGACTGGAGCAACGTGTAATAAAGTGTCTTGCTCAAGGATACAGTGGATGGAGCAACGTGTAATAAAGTGTCTTGTTCAAGGATACAGTGGATGGAGCAACCTGTAATAAAGTGTCTTGTTCAAGGATACAGTGGATGGAGCAACGTGTAATAAAGTGTCTTGTTCAAGGATACAGTGGATGGAGCAACGTGAAATAAAGTGTCTTGTTCAAGGATACAGTGGACTGGAGCAACGTGAAATAAAGTGTCTTGTTCAAGGATACAGTGGATGGAGCAACGTGTAATAAAGTGTCTTGTTCAAGGATACAGTGGATGGAGCAACGTGAAATAAAGTGTCTTGTTCAAGGATACAGTGAACTGGAACAACGTGAAATAAAGTGTCTTGATCAAGGATACAGTGGATGGAGCAACGTGTAATAAAGTGTCTTGTTCAAGGATACAGTGGACTGGAGCAACGTGAAATAAAGTGTCTTGTTCAAGGATACAGTGGATGGAGCAACGTGAAATAAAGTGTCTTGTTCAAGGATACAGTGGACTGGAGCAACGTGAAATAAAGTGTCTTGTTCAAGGATACAGTGGATGGAGCAACGTGTAATAAAGTGTCTTGTTCAAGGATACAGTGGACTGGAGCAACGTGAAATAAAGTGTCTTGTTCAAGGATACAGTGGACTGGAGCAACGTGAAATAAAGTGTCTTGTTCAAGGATACAGTGGACTGGAGCAACGTGTAATAAAGTCTCTTGTTCAAGGATACAGTGGATGGAGCAACCTGTAATAAAGTGTCTTGTTCAAGGATACAGTGGATGGAGCAACGTGTAATAAAGTGTCTTGTTCAAGGATACAGTGGACTGGAACAACGTGAAATAAAGTGTCTTGTTCAAGGATACAGTGGACTGGAGCAACGTGAAATAAAGTGTCTTGTTCAAGGATACAGTGGACTGGAACAACGTGAAATAAAGTGTCTTGTTCAAGGATACAGTGGACTGGAGCAACGTGAAATAAAGTGTCTTGTTCAAGGATACAGTGGATGGAGCAACGTGTAATAAAGTGTCTTGTTCAAGGATACAGTGGATGGAGCAACGTGTAATAAAGTGTCTTGTTCAAGGATACAGTGGATGGAACAACGTGTAATAAAGTGTCTTGTTCAAGGATACAGTGGACTGGAACAACGTGAAATAAAGTGTCTTGTTCAAGGATACAGTGGACTGGAGCAACGTGAAATAAAGTGTCTTGTTCAAGGATACAGTGGACTGGAACAACGTGAAATAAAGTGTCTTCTTCAAGGATACAGTGGACTGGAGCAACGTGAAATAAAGTGTCTTGTTCAAGGATACAGTGGATGGAGCAACGTGTAATAAAGTGTCTTGTTCAAGGATACAGTGGACTGGAACAACGTGAAATAAAGTGTCTTGTTCAAGGATACAGTGGACTGGAGCAACGTGAAATAAAGTGTCTTGTTCAAGGATACAGTGGATGGAGCAACGTGTAATAAAGTGTCTTGTTCAAGGATACAGTGGATGGAGCAACGTGTAATAAAGTGTCTTGTTCAAGGATACAGTGGACTGGAGCAACGTGTAATAAAGTGTCTTGTTCAAGGATACAGTGGACTGGAACAACGTGAAATAAAGTGTCTTGTTCAAGGATACAGTGGATGGAGCAACGTGAAATAAAGTGTCTTGTTCAAGGATACAGTGGACTGGAGCAACGTGTAATAAAGTGTCTTGTTCAAGGATACAGTGGACTGGAACAACGTGAAATAAAGTGTCTTGTTCAAGGATACAGTGGATGGAGCAACGTGAAATAAAGTGTCTTGTTCAAGGATACAGTGGACTGGAGTAACGTGAAATAAAGTGTCTTGTTCAAGGATACAGTGGATGGAGCAACGTGAAATAAAGTGTCTTGTTCAAGGATACAGTGGACTGGAGTAACGTGAAATAAAGTGTCTTGTTCAAGGATACAGTGGACTGGAGTAACGTGAAATAAAGTGTCTTGTTCAAGGATACAGTGGATGGAGCAACGTGTAATAAAGTGTCTTGTTCAAGGATACAGTGGATGGAGCAACGTGAAATAAAGTGTCTTGTTCAAGGATACAGTGGACTGGAGCAACGTGAAATAAAGTGTCTTGTTCAAGGATACAGTGGATGGAGCAACGTGTAATAAAGTGTCTTGTTCAAGGATACAGTGGACTGGAGCAACGTGAAATAAAGTGTCTTGTTCAAGGATACAGTGGACTGGAGCAACGTGTAATAAAGTTTCTTGTTCAAGGATACAGTGGACTGGAACAACGTGAAATAAAGTGTCTTGTTCAAGGATACAGTGGATGGAGCAACGTGAAATAAAGTGTCTTGTTCAAGGATACAGTGGACTGGAGTAACGTGAAATAAAGTGTCTTGTTCAAGGATACAGTGGATGGAGCAACGTGAAATAAAGTGTCTTGTTCAAGGATACAGTGGACTGGAGTAACGTGAAATAAAGTGTCTTGTTCAAGGATACAGTGGATGGAGCAACGTGAAATAAAGTGTCTTGCTCAAGGATACAGTGGACTGGAGTAACGTGAAATAAAGTGTCTTGTTCAAGGATACAGTGGATGGAGCAACGTGTAATAAAGTGTCTTGTTCAAGGATACAGTGGATGGAGCAACGTGAAATAAAGTGTCTTGTTCAAGGATACAGTGGACTGGAGCAACGTGAAATAAAGTGTCTTGTTCAAGGATACAGTGGATGGAGCAACGTGTAATAAAGTGTCTTGTTCAAGGATACAGTGGACTGGAGCAACGTGAAATAAAGTGTCTTGTTCAAGGATACAGTGGACTGGAGCAACGTGAAATAAAGTGTCTTGTTCAAGGATACAGTGGACTGGAGCAACGTGAAATAAAGTGTCTTGTTCAAGGATACAGTGGACTGGAGCAACGTGAAATAAAGTGTCTTGTTCAAGGATACAGTGGACTGGAGTAACGTGAAATAAAGTGTCTTGTTCAAGGATACAGTGGATGGAGCAACGTGTAATAAAGTGTCTTGTTCAAGGATACAGTGGATGGAGCAACGTGAAATAAAGTGTCTTGTTCAAGGATACAGTGGACTGGAGTAACGTGAAATAAAGTGTCTTGTTCAAGGATACAGTGGATGGAGCAACGTGTAATAAAGAGTCTTGTTCAAGGATACAGTGGACTGGAGCAACGTGAAATAAAGTGTCTTGTTCAAGGATACAGTGGACTGGAGCAACGTGAAATAAAGTGTCTTGTTCAAGGATACAGTGGACTGGAGTAACGTGAAATAAAGTGTCTTGTTCACGGATACAGTGGATGGAGCAACGTGTAATAAAGTGTCTTGTTCAAGGATACAGTGGATGGAGCAACGTGAAATAAAGTGTCTTGTTCAAGGATACAGTGGACTGGAGCAACGTGAAATAAAGTGTCTTGTTCAAGGATACAGTGGACTGGAGTAACGTGAAATAAAGTGTCTTGTTCAAGGATACAGTGGACTGGAGCAACGTGAAATAAAGTGTCTTGTTCAAGGATACAGTGGACTGGAGTAACGTGAAATAAAGTGTCTTGTTCAAGGATACAGTGGATGGAGCAACGTGTAATAAAGTGTCTTGTTCAAGGATACAGTGGACTGGAGCAACGTGAAATAAAGTGTCTTGTTCAAGGATACAGTGGACTGGAGCAACGTGAAATAAAGTGTCTTGTTCAAGGATACAGTGGACTGGAGCAACGTGTAATAAAGTGTCTTGTTCAAGGATACAGTGGATGGAGCAACGTGTAATAAAGTGTCTTGTTCAAGGATACAGTGGACTGGAGCAACGTGTAATAAAGTCTCTTGTTCAAGGATACAGTGGACTGGAACAACGTGTAATAAAGTGTCTTGTTCAAGGATACAGTGGATGGAGCAACGTGAAATAAAGTGTCTTGTTCAAGGATACAGTGGACTGGAGTAACGTGAAATAAAGTGTCTTGTTCAAGGATACAGTGGATGGAGCAACGTGTAATAAAGTGTCTTGTTCAAGGATACAGTGAGTGGAGCAACGTGAAATAAAGTGTCTTGTTCAAGGATACAGTGGACTGGAGCAACGTGAAATAAAGTGTCTTGTTCAAGGATACTGTGGATGGAGCAACGTGAAATAAAGTGTCTTGTTCAAGGATACAGTGGACTGGAGCAACGTGTAATAAAGTGTCTTGTTCAAGGATACAGTGGGTGGAGCAACGTGAAATAAAGTGTCTTGTTCAAGGATACAGTGGACTGGAGTAACGTGAAATAAAGTGTCTTGTTCAAGGATACAGTGGACTGGAGCAACGTGAAATAAAGTGTCTTGTTCAAGGATACAGTGGATGGAGCAACGTGAAATAAAGTGTCTTGTTCAAGGATACAGTGGACTGGAGTAACGTGAAATAAAGTGTCTTGTTCAAGGATACAGTGGATGGAGCAACGTGTAATAAAGTGTCTTGTTCAAGGATACAGTGGACTGGAGCAACGTGAAATAAAGTGTCTTGCTCAAGGATACAGTGGACTGGAGCAACGTGAAATAAAGTGTCTTGTTCAAGGATACAGTGGACTGGAGCAACGTGTAATAAAGTGTCTTGTTCAAGGATACAGTGGATGGAGCAACGTGTAATAAAGTGTCTTGTTCAAGGATACAGTGGATGGAGCAACGTGTAATAAAGTGTCTTGTTCAAGGATACAGTGGACTGGAGCAACGTGATATAAAGAGTCTTGCTCAAGGATACAGTGGATGGAGCAACGTGTAATAAAGTGTCTTGTTCAAGGATACAGTGGACTGGAGCAACGTGTAATAAAGTGTCTTGTTCAAGGATACAGTGGACTGGAGCAACGTGTAATAAAGTGTCTTGTTCAAGGATACAGTGGACTGGAGCAACGTGTAATAAAGTGTCTTGCTCAAGGATACAGTGGATGGAGCAACGTGTAATAAAGTGTCTTGTTCAAGAATACAGTGGATGGAGCAACGTGTAATAAAGTGTCTTGTTCAAGGATACAGTGGATGGAGCAACGTGTAATAAAGTGTCTTGTTCAAGGATACAGTGGATGGAGCAACGTGAAATAAAGTGTCTTGTTCAAGGATACAGTGGACTGGAGCAACGTGAAATAAAGTGTCTTGTTCAAGGATACAGTGGATGGAGCAACGTGTAATAAAGTGTCTTGTTCAAGGATACAGTGGATGGAGCAACGTGAAATAAAGTGTCTTGTTCAAGGATACAGTGAACTGGAGCAACGTGAAATAAAGTGTCTTGTTCAAGGATACAGTGGACTGGAGCAACGTGTAATAAAGTGTCTTGTTCAAGGATACAGTGGACTGGAGCAACGTGAAATAAAGTGTCTTGTTCAAGGATACAGTGGATGGAGCAACGTGAAATAAAGTGTCTTGTTCAAGGATACAGTGGACTGGAGCAACGTGAAATAAAGTGTCTTGTTCAAGGATACAGTGGATGGAGCAACGTGTAATAAAGTGTCTTGTTCAAGGATACAGTGGATGGAGCAACGTGAAATAAAGTGTCTTGTTCAAGGATACAGTGGACTGGAGCAACGTGAAATAAAGTGTCTTGTTCAAGGATACAGTGGACTGGAGCAACGTGAAATAAAGTGTCTTGTTCAAGGATACAGTGGATGGAGCAACGTGTAATAAAGTGTCTTGTTCAAGGATACAGTGGATGGAGCAACGTGTAATAAAGTGTCTTGTTCAAGGATACAGTGGACTGGAGCAACGTGTAATAAAGTGTCTTGTTCAAGGATACAGTGGATGGAGCAACGTGTAATAAAGTGTCTTGTTCAAGGATACAGTGGACTGGAGCAACGTGTAATAAAGTGTCTTGTTCAAGGATACAGTGGACTGGAGCAACGTGAAATAAAGTGTCTTGTTCAAGGATACAGTGGATGGAGCAACGTGTAATAAAGTGTCTTGTTCAAGGATACAGTGGATGGAGCAACGTGTAATAAAGTGTCTTGTTCAAGGATACAGTGGACTGGAGCAACGTGTAATAAAGTGTCTTGTTCAAGGATACAGTGGATGGAGCAACGTGTAATAAAGTGTCTTGTTCAAGGATACAGTGGACTGGAACAACGTGTAATAAAGTGTCTTGTTCAAGGATACAGTGGATGGAGCAACGTGTAATAAAGTGTCTTGTTCAAGGATACAGTGGATGGAGCAACGTGTAATAAAGTGTCTTGTTCAAGGATACAGTGGATGGAGCAACGTGTAATAAAGTGTCTTGCTCAAGGATACAGTGGATGGAGCAACGTGTAATAAAGTGTCTTGTTCAAGGATACAGTGGACTGGAACAACGTGTAATAAAGTGTCTTGTTCAAGGATACAGTGGACTGGAGCAACGTGTAATAAAGTGTCTTGTTCAAGGATACAGTGGACTGGAACAACGTGTAATAAAGTGTCTTGTTCAAGGATACAGTGGATGGAGCAACGTGAAATAAAGTGTCTTGTTCAAGGATACAGTGGACTGGAGTAACGTGAAATAAAGTGTCTTGTTCAAGGATACAGTGGATGGAGCAACGTGAAATAAAGTGTCTTGTTCAAGGATACAGTGGACTGGAGTAACGTGAAATAAAGTGTCTTGTTCAAGGATACAGTGGACTGGAGTAACGTGAAATAAAGTGTCTTGTTCAAGGATACAGTGGATGGAGCAACGTGAAATAAAGTGTCTTGTTCAAGGATACAGTGGACTGGAGCAACGTGAAATAAAGTGTCTTGTTCAAGGATACAGTGGACTGGAGTAACGTGAAATAAAGTGTCTTGTTCAAGGATACAGTGGACTGGAGCAACGTGAAATAAAGTGTCTTGTTCAAGGATACAGTGGACTGGAGTAACGTGAAATAAAGTGTCTTGTTCAAGGATACAGTGGATGGAGCAACGTGTAATAAAGTGTCTTGTTCAAGGATACAGTGGACTGGAGCAACGTGAAATAAAGTGTCTTGTTCAAGGATACAGTGGACTGGAGCAACGTGAAATAAAGTGTCTTGTTCAAGGATACAGTGGACTGGAGCAACGTGTAATAAAGTGTCTTGTTCAAGGATACAGTGGATGGAGCAACGTGTAATAAAGTGTCTTGTTCAAGGATACAGTGGACTGGAGCAACGTGTAATAAAGTCTCTTGTTCAAGGATACAGTGGACTGGAACAACGTGTAATAAAGTGTCTTGTTCAAGGATACAGTGGATGGAGCAACGTGAAATAAAGTGTCTTGTTCAAGGATACAGTGGACTGGAGTAACGTGAAATAAAGTGTCTTGTTCAAGGATACAGTGGATGGAGCAACGTGTAATAAAGTGTCTTGTTCAAGGATACAGTGGGTGGAGCAACGTGAAATAAAGTGTCTTGTTCAAGGATACAGTGGACTGGAGCAACGTGAAATAAAGTGTCTTGTTCAAGGATACTGTGGATGGAGCAACGTGAAATAAAGTGTCTTGTTCAAGGATACAGTGGACTGGAGCAACGTGTAATAAAGTGTCTTGTTCAAGGATACAGTGGGTGGAGCAACGTGAAATAAAGTGTCTTGTTCAAGGATACAGTGGACTGGAGTAACGTGTAATAAAGTGTCTTGTTCAAGGATACAGTGGATGGAGCAACGTGAAATAAAGTGTCTTGTTCAAGGATACAGTGGACTGGAGCAACGTGAAATAAAGTGTCTTGTTCAAGGATACAGTGGACTGGAGTAACGTGAAATAAAGTGTCTTGTTCAAGGATACAGTGGACTGGAGCAACGTGAAATAAAGTGTCTTGTTCAAGGATACAGTGGACTGGAGTAACGTGAAATAAAGTGTCTTGTTCAAGGATACAGTGGATGGAGCAACGTGTAATAAAGTGTCTTGTTCAAGGATACAGTGGACTGGAGCAACGTGAAATAAAGTGTCTTGTTCAAGGATACAGTGGACTGGAGCAACGTGAAATAAAGTGTCTTGTTCAAGGATACAGTGGACTGGAGCAACGTGTAATAAAGTGTCTTGTTCAAGGATACAGTGGATGGAGCAACGTGTAATAAAGTGTCTTGTTCAAGGATACAGTGGACTGGAGCAACGTGTAATAAAGTCTCTTGTTCAAGGATACAGTGGACTGGAACAACGTGTAATAAAGTGTCTTGTTCAAGGATACAGTGGATGGAGCAACGTGAAATAAAGTGTCTTGTTCAAGGATACAGTGGACTGGAGTAACGTGAAATAAAGTGTCTTGTTCAAGGATACAGTGGATGGAGCAACGTGTAATAAAGTGTCTTGTTCAAGGATACAGTGAGTGGAGCAACGTGAAATAAAGTGTCTTGTTCAAGGATACAGTGGACTGGAGCAACGTGAAATAAAGTGTCTTGTTCAAGGATACTGTGGATGGAGCAACGTGAAATAAAGTGTCTTGTTCAAGGATACAGTGGACTGGAGCAACGTGTAATAAAGTGTCTTGTTCAAGGATACAGTGGGTGGAGCAACGTGAAATAAAGTGTCTTGTTCAAGGATACAGTGGACTGGAGTAACGTGAAATAAAGTGTCTTGTTCAAGGATACAGTGGACTGGAGCAACGTGAAATAAAGTGTCTTGTTCAAGGATACAGTGGATGGAGCAACGTGAAATAAAGTGTCTTGTTCAAGGATACAGTGGACTGGAGTAACGTGAAATAAAGTGTCTTGTTCAAGGATACAGTGGATGGAGCAACGTGTAATAAAGTGTCTTGTTCAAGGATACAGTGGACTGGAGCAACGTGAAATAAAGTGTCTTGCTCAAGGATACAGTGGACTGGAGCAACGTGAAATAAAGTGTCTTGTTCAAGGATACAGTGGACTGGAGCAACGTGTAATAAAGTGTCTTGTTCAAGGATACAGTGGATGGAGCAACGTGTAATAAAGTGTCTTGTTCAAGGATACAGTGGATGGAGCAACGTGTAATAAAGTGTCTTGTTCAAGGATACAGTGGACTGGAGCAACGTGATATAAAGAGTCTTGCTCAAGGATACAGTGGATGGAGCAACGTGTAATAAAGTGTCTTGTTCACGGATACAGTGGACTGGAGCAACGTGTAATAAAGTGTCTTGTTCAAGGATACAGTGGACTGGAGCAACGTGTAATAAAGTGTCTTGTTCAAGGATACAGTGGACTGGAGCAACGTGTAATAAAGTGTCTTGCTCAAGGATACAGTGGATGGAGCAACGTGTAATAAAGTGTCTTGTTCAAGAATACAGTGGATGGAGCAACGTGTAATAAAGTGTCTTGTTCAAGGATACAGTGGATGGAGCAACGTGTAATAAAGTGTCTTGTTCAAGGATACAGTGGATGGAGCAACGTGAAATAAAGTGTCTTGTTCAAGGATACAGTGGACTGGAGCAACGTGAAATAAAGTGTCTTGTTCAAGGATACAGTGGATGGAGCAACGTGTAATAAAGTGTCTTGTTCAAGGATACAGTGGATGGAGCAACGTGAAATAAAGTGTCTTGTTCAAGGATACAGTGAACTGGAGCAACGTGAAATAAAGTGTCTTGTTCAAGGATACAGTGGACTGGAGCAACGTTTAATAAAGTGTCTTGTTCAAGGATACAGTGGACTGGAGCAACGTGAAATAAAGTGTCTTGTTCAAGGATACAGTGGATGGAGCAACGTGAAATAAAGTGTCTTGTTCAAGGATACAGTGGACTGGAGCAACGTGAAATAAAGTGTCTTGTTCAAGGATACAGTGGATGGAGCAACGTGTAATAAAGTGTCTTGTTCAAGGATACAGTGGATGGAGCAACGTGAAATAAAGTGTCTTGTTCAAGGATACAGTGGACTGGAGCAACGTGAAATAAAGTGTCTTGTTCAAGGATACAGTGGACTGGAGCAACGTGAAATAAAGTGTCTTGTTCAAGGATACAGTGGATGGAGCAACGTGTAATAAAGTGTCTTGTTCAAGGATACAGTGGATGGAGCAACGTGTAATAAAGTGTCTTGTTCAAGGATACAGTGGACTGGAGCAACGTGTAATAAAGTGTCTTGTTCAAGGATACAGTGGATGGAGCAACGTGTAATAAAGTGTCTTGTTCAAGGATACAGTGGACTGGAGCAACGTGTAATAAAGTGTCTTGTTCAAGGATACAGTGGACTGGAGCAACGTGAAATAAAGTGTCTTGTTCAAGGATACAGTGGATGGAGCAACGTGTAATAAAGTGTCTTGTTCGAGGATACAGTGGATGGAGCAACGTGTAATAAAGTGTCTTGTTCAAGGATACAGTGGACTGGAGCAACGTGTAATAAAGTGTCTTGTTCAAGGATACAGTGGATGGAGCAACGTGTAATAAAGTGTCTTGTTCAAGGATACAGTGGACTGGAACAACGTGTAATAAAGTGTCTTGTTCAAGGATACAGTGGATGGAGCAACGTGTAATAAAGTGTCTTGTTCAAGGATACAGTGGATGGAGCAACGTGTAATAAAGTGTCTTGTTCAAGGATACAGTGGATGGAGCAACGTGTAATAAAGTGTCTTGCTCAAGGATACAGTGGATGGAGCAACGTGTAATAAAGTGTCTTGTTCAAGGATACAGTGGACTGGAACAACGTGTAATAAAGTGTCTTGTTCAAGGATACAGTGGATGGAGCAACGTGAAATAAAGTGTCTTGTTCAAGGATACAGTGGACTGGAGTAACGTGAAATAAAGTGTCTTGTTCAAGGATACAGTGGATGGAGCAACGTGAAATAAAGTGTCTTGTTCAAGGATACAGTGGACTGGAGTAACGTGAAATAAAGTGTCTTGTTCAAGGATACAGTGGACTGGAGTAACGTGAAATAAAGTGTCTTGTTCAAGGATACAGTGGATGGAGCAACGTGAAATAAAGTGTCTTGTTCAAGGATACAGTGGACTGGAGCAACGTGAAATAAAGTGTCTTGTTCAAGGATACAGTGGACTGGAGTAACGTGAAATAAAGTGTCTTGTTCAAGGATACAGTGGACTGGAGCAACGTGAAATAAAGTGTCTTGTTCAAGGATACAGTGGACTGGAGTAACGTGAAATAAAGTGTCTTGTTCAAGGATACAGTGGATGGAGCAACGTGTAATAAAGTGTCTTGTTCAAGGATACAGTGGACTGGAGCAACGTGAAATAAAGTGTCTTGTTCAAGGATACAGTGGACTGGAGCAACGTGAAATAAAGTGTCTTGTTCAAGGATACAGTGGACTGGAGCAACGTGTAATAAAGTGTCTTGTTCAAGGATACAGTGGATGGAGCAACGTGTAATAAAGTGTCTTGTTCAAGGATACAGTGGACTGGAGCAACGTGTAATAAAGTCTCTTGTTCAAGGATACAGTGGACTGGAACAACGTGTAATAAAGTGTCTTGTTCAAGGATACAGTGGATGGAGCAACGTGAAATAAAGTGTCTTGTTCAAGGATACAGTGGACTGGAGTAACGTGAAATAAAGTGTCTTGTTCAAGGATACAGTGGATGGAGCAACGTGTAATAAAGTGTCTTGTTCAAGGATACAGTGGGTGGAGCAACGTGAAATAAAGTGTCTTGTTCAAGGATACAGTGGACTGGAGCAACGTGAAATAAAGTGTCTTGTTCAAGGATACTGTGGATGGAGCAACGTGAAATAAAGTGTCTTGTTCAAGGATACAGTGGACTGGAGCAACGTGTAATAAAGTGTCTTGTTCAAGGATACAGTGGGTGGAGCAACGTGAAATAAAGTGTCTTGTTCAAGGATACAGTGGACTGGAGTAACGTGAAATAAAGTGTCTTGTTCAAGGATACAGTGGACTGGAGCAACGTGAAATAAAGTGTCTTGTTCAAGGATACAGTGGATGGAGCAACGTGAAATAAAGTGTCTTGTTCAAGGATACAGTGGACTGGAGTAACGTGAAATAAAGTGTCTTGTTCAAGGATACAGTGGATGGAGCAACGTGTAATAAAGTGTCTTGTTCAAGGATACAGTGGACTGGAGCAACGTGAAATAAAGTGTCTTGCTCAAGGATACAGTGGACTGGAGCAACGTGAAATAAAGTGTCTTGTTCAAGGATACAGTGGACTGGAGCAACGTGTAATAAAGTGTCTTGTTCAAGGATACAGTGGACTGGAACAACGTGAAATAAAGTGTCTTGCTCAAGGATACAGTGGATGGAGCAACGTGTAATAAAGTGTCTTGTTCAAGGATACAGTGGATGGAGCAACGTGTAATAAAGTGTCTTGTTCAAGGATACAGTGGACTGGAGCAACGTGATATAAAGAGTCTTGCTCAAGGATACAGTGGATGGAGCAACGTGTAATAAAGTGTCTTGTTCAAGGATACAGTGGACTGGAGCAACGTGTAATAAAGTGTCTTGTTCAAGGATACAGTGGACTGGAGCAACGTGTAATAAAGTGTCTTGTTCAAGGATACAGTGGACTGGAGCAACGTGTAATAAAGTGTCTTGCTCAAGGATACAGTAGATGGAGCAACGTGTAATAAAGTGTCTTGTTCAAGAATACAGTGGATGGAGCAACGTGTAATAAAGTGTCTTGTTCAAGGATACAGTGGATGGAGCAACGTGTAATAAAGTGTCTTGTTCAAGGATACAGTGGATGGAGCAACGTGAAATAAAGTGTCTTGTTCAAGGATACAGTGGACTGGAGCAACGTGAAATAAAGTGTCTTGTTCAAGGATACAGTGGATGGAGCAACGTGTAATAAAGTGTCTTGTTCAAGGATACAGTGGATGGAGCAACGTGAAATAAAGTGTCTTGTTCAAGGATACAGTGAACTGGAGCAACGTGAAATAAAGTGTCTTGTTCAAGGATACAGTGGACTGGAGCAACGTGTAATAAAGTGTCTTGTTCAAGGATACAGTGGACTGGAGCAACGTGAAATAAAGTGTCTTGTTCAAGGATACAGTGGATGGAGCAACGTGAAATAAAGTGTCTTGTTCAAGGATACAGTGGACTGGAGCAACGTGAAATAAAGTGTCTTGTTCAAGGATACAGTGGATGGAGCAACGTGTAATAAAGTGTCTTGTTCAAGGATACAGTGGATGGAGCAACGTGAAATAAAGTGTCTTGTTCAAGGATACAGTGGACTGGAGCAACGTGAAATAAAGTGTCTTGTTCAAGGATACAGTGGACTGGAGCAACGTGAAATAAAGTGTCTTGTTCAAGGATACAGTGGATGGAGCAACGTGTAATAAAGTGTCTTGTTCAAGGATACAGTGGATGGAGCAACGTGTAATAAAGTGTCTTGTTCAAGGATACAGTGGACTGGAGCAACGTGTAATAAAGTGTCTTGTTCAAGGATACAGTGGATGGAGCAATGTGTAATAAAGTGTCTTGTTCAAGGATACAGTGGACTGGAGCAACGTGAAATAAAGTGTCTTGTTCAAGGATACAGTGGACTGGAGCAACGTGAAATAAAGTGTCTTGTTCAAGGATACAGTGGATGGAGCAACGTGTAATAAAGTGTCTTGTTCAAGGATACAGTGGACTGGAGCAACGTGTAATAAAGTGTCTTGTTCAAGGATACAGTGGATGGAGCAACGTGTAATAAAGTGTCTTGTTCAAGGATACAGTGGACTGGAACAACGTGTAATAAAGTGTCTTGTTCAAGGATACAGTGGATGGAGCAACGTGTAATAAAGTGTCTTGTTCAAGGATACAGTGGATGGAGCAACGTGTAATAAAGTGTCTTGTTCAAGGATACAGTGGATGGAGCAACGTGTAATAAAGTGTCTTGTTCAAGGATACAGTGGACTGGAACAACGTGTAATAAAGTGTCTTGTTCAAGGATACAGTGGACTGGAGCAACGTGTAATAAAGTGTCTTGTTCAAGGATACAGTGGACTGGAACAACGTGTAATAAAGTGTCTTGTTCAAGGATACAGTGGATGGAGCAACGTGAAATAAAGTGTCTTGTTCAAGGATACAGTGGACTGGAGTAACGTGAAATAAAGTGTCTTGTTCAAGGATACAGTGGATGGAGCAACGTGAAATAAAGTGTCTTGTTCAAGGATACAGTGGACTGGAGTAACGTGAAATAAAGTGTCTTGTTCAAGGATACAGTGGACTGGAGTAACGTGAAATAAAGTGTCTTGTTCAAGGATACAGTGGATGGAGCAACGTGTAATAAAGTGTCTTGTTCAAGGATACAGTGGATGGAGCAACGTGAAATAAAGTGTCTTGTTCAAGGATACAGTGGACTGGAGCAACGTGAAATAAAGTGTCTTGTTCAAGGATACAGTGGATGGAGCAACGTGTAATAAAGTGTCTTGTTCAAGGATACAGTGGACTGGAGCAACGTGAAATAAAGTGTCTTGTTCAAGGATACAGTGGACTGGAGCAACGTGAAATGAAGTGTCTTGTTCAAGGATACAGTGGACTGGAGCAACGTGAAATAAAGTGTCTTGTTCAAGGATACAGTGGACTGGAGCAACGTGAAATAAAGTGTCTTGTTCAAGGATACAGTGGACTGGAGTAACGTGAAATAAAGTGTCTTGTTCAAGGATACAGTGGATGGAGCAACGTGTAATAAAGTGTCTTGTTCAAGGATACAGTGGATGGAGCAACGTGAAATAAAGTGTCTTGTTCAAGGATACAGTGGACTGGAGTAACGTGAAATAAAGTGTCTTGTTCAAGGATACAGTGGATGGAGCAACGTGTAATAAAGTGTCTTGTTCAAGGATACAGTGGACTGGAGCAACGTGAAATAAAGTGTCTTGTTCAAGGATACAGTGGACTGGAGCAACGTGAAATAAAGTGTCTTGTTCAAGGATACAGTGGACTGGAACAACGTGAAATAAAGTGTCTTGTTCAAGGATACAGTGGACTGGAGTAACGTGAAATAAAGTGTCTTGTTCAAGGATACAGTGGATGGAGCAACGTGAAATAAAGTGTCTTGTTCAAGGATACAGTGGACTGGAGCAACGTGAAATAAAGTGTCTTGTTCAAGGATACAGTGGACTGGAACAACGTGAAATAAAGTGTCTTGTTCAAGGATACAGTGGACTGGAGTAACGTGAAATAAAGTGTCTTGTTCAAGGATACAGTGGACTGGAGCAACGTGAAATAAAGTGTCTTGTTCAAGGATACAGTGGACTGGAACAACGTGAAATAAAGTGTCTTGTTCAAGGATACAGTGGATGGAGCAACGTGTAATAAAGTGTCTTGTTCAAGGATACAGTGGACTGGAACAACGTGAAATAAAGTGTCTTGTTCAAGGATACAGTGGACTGGAGTAACGTGAAATAAAGTGTCTTGTTCAAGGATACAGTGGACTGGAGCAACGTGAAATAAAGTGTCTTGTTCAAGGATACAGTGGACTGGAGCAACGTGAAATAAAGTGTCTTGTTCAAGGATACAGTGGACTGGAGCAACGTGTAATAAAGTGTCTTGTTCAAGGATACAGTGGATGGAGCAACGTGTAATAAAGTGTCTTGTTCAAGGATACAGTGGACTGGAGCAACGTGTAATAAAGTCTCTTGTTCAAGGATACAGTGGACTGGAACAACGTGTAATAAAGTGTCTTGTTCAAGGATACAGTGGATGGAGCAACGTGAAATAAAGTGTCTTGTTCAAGGATACAGTGGACTGGAGTAACGTGAAATAAAGTGTCTTGTTCAAGGATACAGTGGATGGAGCAACGTGTAATAAAGTGTCTTGTTCAAGGATACAGTGGGTGGAGCAACGTGAAATAAAGTGTCTTGTTCAAGGATACAGTGGACTGGAGTAACGTGAAATAAAGTGTCTTGCTCAAGGATACAGTGGACTGGAGTAACGTGAAATAAAGTGTCTTGTTCAAGGATACAGTGGACTGGAGTAACGTGAAATAAAGTGTCTTGTTCAAGGATACAGTGGACTGGATCAACGTGAAATAAAGTGTCTTGCTCAAGGATACAGTGGACTGGAGCAACGTGAAATAAAGTGTCTTGTTCAAGGATGCAGTGGACTGGAGCAACGTGTAATAAAGTGTCTTGTTCAAGGATAAAGTGGACTGGAGCAACGTGTAATAAAGTGTCTTGTTCAAGGATACAGTGGACTGGAGTAACGTGAAATAAAGTGTCTTGTTCAAGGATACAGTGGACTGGATCAACGTGAAATAAAGTGTCTTGCTCAAGGATACAGTGGACTGGAGCAACGTGAAATAAAGTGTCTTGTTCAAGGATGCAGTGGACTGGAGCAACGTGTAATAAAGTGTCTTGTTCAATGATAAAGTGGACTGGAGCAACGTGTAATAAAGTGTCTTGCTCAAGGATACAGTGGACTGGAGCAACGTGTAATAAAGTGTCTTGTTCAAGGATAAAGTGGACTGGAGCAACGTGTAATAAAGTGTCTTGCTCAAGGATACAGTGGACTGGAGTAACGTGAATTAAAGTGTCTTGCTCAAGGATACAGTGGACTGGAGCAACGTGTAATAAAGTGTCTTGTTCAAGGATACAGTGGACTGGAGCAACGTGTAATAAATGTCTTGTTCAAGGATACAGTGGACTGGAGCAACGTGTAATAAAGTGTCTTGTTCAAGGATACAGTGGACTGGAGCAACGTGTAATAAAGTGTCTTGTTCAAGGATACAGTGGACTGGAGCAACGTGTAATAAAATGTCTTGTTCAAGGATAAAGTGGACTGGAGCAACGTGTAATAAATGTCTTGTTCAAGGATACAGTGGACTGGAGCAACGTGTAATAAATGTCTTGTTCAAGGATACAGTGGACTGGAGCAACGTGTAATAAAGTGTCTTGTTCAAGGATACAGTGGACTGGAGTAACGTGAAATAAAGTGTCTTGTTCAAGGATACAGTGGACTGGATCAACGTGAAATAAAGTGTCTTGCTCAAGGATACAGTGGACTGGAGCAACGTGAAATAAAGTGTCTTGTTCAAGGATGCAGTGGACTGGAGCAACGTGTAATAAAGTGTCTTGTTCAAGGATACAGTGGACTGGAGCAACGTGTAATAAAGTGTCTTGTTCAAGGATACAGTGGACTGGAGTAACGTGAAATAAAGTGTCTTGTTCAAGGATACAGTGGACTGGATCAACGTGAAATAAAGTGTCTTGTTCAAGGATACAGTGGACTGGATCAACGTGAAATAAAGTGTCTTGTTCAAGGATACAGTGGACTGGAGCAACGTGTAATAAAGTGTCTTGTTCAAGGATACAGTGGACTGGAGCAACGTGTAATAAATGTCTTGTTCAAGGATACAGTGGACTGGAGCAACGTGTAATAAAGTGTCTTGTTCAAGGATACAGTGGACTGGAGCAACGTGTAATAAAGTGTCTTGTTCAAGGATACAGTGGACTGGAGCAACGTGTAATAAAATGTCTTGTTCAAGGATAAAGTGGACTGGAGCAACGTGTAATAAATGTCTTGTTCAAGGATACAGTGGACTGGAGCAACGTGTAATAAATGTCTTGTTCAAGGATACAGTGGACTGGAGCAACGTGTAATAAAGTGTCTTGTTCAGGGATACAGTGGACTGGAGTAACGTGAAATAAAGTGTCTTGTTCAAGGATACAGTGGACTGGATCAACGTGAAATAAAGTGTCTTGCTCAAGGATACAGTGGACTGGAGCAACGTGAAATAAAGTGTCTTGTTCAAGGATGCAGTGGACTGGAGCAACGTGTAATAAAGTGTCTTGTTCAAGGATAAAGTGGACTGGAGCAACGTGTAATAAAGTGTCTTGTTCAAGGATACAGTGGACTGGAGTAACGTGAAATAAAGTGTCTTGTTCAAGGATACAGTGGACTGGATCAACGTGAAATAAAGTGTCTTGTTCAAGGATACAGTGGACTGGAGCAACGTGTAATAAAGTGTCTTGTTCAAGGATACAGTGGACTGGAGCAACGTGTAATAAATGTCTTGTTCAAGGATACAGTGGACTGGAGCAACGTGTAATAAAGTGTCTTGTTCAAGGATACAGTGGACTGGAGCAACGTGTAATAAAGTGTCTTGTTCAAGGATACAGTGGACTGGAGCAACGTGAAATAAAGTGTCTTGTTCAAGGATACAGTGGACTGGAGCAACGTGAAATAAAGTGTCTTGTTCAAGGATACAGTGGATGGAGCAACGTGTAATAAAGTGTCTTGTTCAAGGATACAGTGGATGGAGCAACGTGAAATAAAGTGTCTTGTTCAAGGATACAGTGGACTGGTGCAACGTGAATTAAAGTGTCTTGTTCAAGGATACAGTGGACTGGAACAACCTGAAATAAAGTGTCTAGGTTCAAGGATACAGTGGACTGGAGTAACGTGAAATAAAGTGTCTTGTTCAAGGATACAGTGGACTGGAGCAACGTGAAATAAAGTGTCTTGTTCAAGGATACAGTGGACTGGAGCAACGTGAAATAAAGTGTCTTGTTCAAGGATACAGTGGACTGGAGCAACGTGTAATAAAGTGTCTTGTTCAAGGATACAGTGGATGGAGCAACGTGTAATAAAGTGTCTTGTTCAAGGATACAGTGGACTGGAGCAACGTGTAATAAAGTCTCTTGTTCAAGGATACAGTGGACTGGAACAACGTGTAATAAAGTGTCTTGTTCAAGGATACAGTGGATGGAGCAACGTGAAATAAAGTGTCTTGTTCAAGGATACAGTGGACTGGAGTAACGTGAAATAAAGTGTCTTGTTCAAGGATACAGTGGACTGGAGTAACGTGAAATAAAGTGTCTTGTTCAAGGATACAGTGGATGGAGCAACGTGAAATAAAGTGTCTTGTTCAAGGATACAGTGGACTGGAGTAACGTGAAATAAAGTGTCTTGTTCAAGGATACAGTGGACTGGAGTAACGTGAAATAAAGTGTCTTGTTCAAGGATACAGTGGATGGAGCAACGTGTAATAAAGTGTCTTGTTCAAGGATACAGTGGGTGGAGCAACGTGAAATAAAGTGTCTTGTTCAAGGATACAGTGGACTGGAGTAACGTGAAATAAAGTGTCTTGTTCAAGGATACAGTGGACTGGAGCAACGTGAAATAAAGTGTCTTGCTCAAGGATACAGTGGACTGGAGTAACGTGAAATAAAGTGTCTTGCTCAAGGATACAGTGGACTGGAGTAACGTGAAATAAAGTGTCTTGTTCAAGGATACAGTGGACTGGAGTAACGTGAAATAAAGTGTCTTGTTCAAGGATACAGTGGACTGGATCAACGTGAAATAAAGTGTCTTGCTCAAGGATACATTGGACTGGAGCAACGTGAAATAAAGTGTCTTGTTCAAGGATGCAGTGGACTGGAGCAACGTGTAATAAAGTGTCTTGTTCAAGGATAAAGTGGACTGGAGCAACGTGTAATAAAGTGTCTTGTTCAAGGATACAGTGGACTGGAGTAACGTGAAATAAAGTGTCTTGTTCAAGGATACAGTGGACTGGATCAACGTGAAATAATGTGTCTTGCTCAAGGATACAGTGGACTGGAGCAACGTGAAATAAAGTGTCTTGTTCAAGGATGCAGTGGACTGGAGCAACGTGTAATAAAGTGTCTTGTTCAAGGATAAAGTGGACTGGAGCAACGTGTAATAAAGTGTCTTGTTCAAGGATACAGTGGACTGGAACAACGTGAAATAAAGTGTCTTGCTCAAGGATACAGTGGATGGAGCAACGTGTAATAAAGTGTCTTGTTCAAGGATACAGTGGATGGAGCAACGTGTAATAAAGTGTCTTGTTCAAGGATACAGTGGACTGGAGCAACGTGATATAAAGAGTCTTGCTCAAGGATACAGTGGATGGAGCAACGTGTAATAAAGTGTCTTGTTCAAGGATACAGTGGACTGGAGCAACGTGTAATAAAGTGTCTTGTTCAAGGATACAGTGGACTGGAGCAACGTGTAATAAAGTGTCTTGTTCAAGGATACAGTGGACTGGAGCAACGTGTAATAAAGTGTCTTGCTCAAGGATACAGTGGATGGAGCAACGTGTAATAAAGTGTCTTGTTCAAGAATACAGTGGATGGAGCAACGTGTAATAAAGTGTCTTGTTCAAGGATACAGTGGATGGAGCAACGTGTAATAAAGTGTCTTGTTCAAGGATACAGTGGATGGAGCAACGTGAAATAAAGTGTCTTGTTCAAGGATACAGTGGACTGGAGCAACGTGAAATAAAGTGTCTTGTTCAAGGATACAGTGGATGGAGCAACGTGTAATAAAGTGTCTTGTTCAAGGATACAGTGGATGGAGCAACGTGAAATAAAGTGTCTTGTTCAAGGATACAGTGAACTGGAGCAACGTGAAATAAAGTGTCTTGTTCAAGGATACAGTGGACTGGAGCAACGTGTAATAAAGTGTCTTGTTCAAGGATACAGTGGACTGGAGCAACGTGAAATAAAGTGTCTTGTTCAAGGATACAGTGGATGGAGCAACGTGAAATAAAGTGTCTTGTTCAAGGATACAGTGGACTGGAGCAACGTGAAATAAAGTGTCTTGTTCAAGGATACAGTGGATGGAGCAACGTGTAATAAAGTGTCTTGTTCAAGGATACAGTGGATGGAGCAACGTGAAATAAAGTGTCTTGTTCAAGGATACAGTGGACTGGAGCAACGTGAAATAAAGTGTCTTGTTCAAGGATACAGTGGACTGGAGCAACGTGAAATAAAGTGTCTTGTTCAAGGATACAGTGGATGGAGCAACGTGTAATAAAGTGTCTTGTTCAAGGATACAGTGGATGGAGCAACGTGTAATAAAGTGTCTTGTTCAAGGATACAGTGGACTGGAGCAACGTGTAATAAAGTGTCTTGTTCAAGGATACAGTGGATGGAGCAATGTGTAATAAAGTGTCTTGTTCAAGGATACAGTGGACTGGAGCAACGTGAAATAAAGTGTCTTGTTCAAGGATACAGTGGACTGGAGCAACGTGAAATAAAGTGTCTTGTTCAAGGATACAGTGGATGGAGCAACGTGTAATAAAGTGTCTTGTTCAAGGATACAGTGGATGGAGCAACGTGTAATAAAGTGTCTTGTTCAAGGATACAGTGGACTGGAGCAACGTGTAATGAAGTGTCTTGTTCAAGGATACAGTGGACTGGAACAACGTGAAATAAAGTGTCTAGGTTCAAGGATACAGTGGACTGGAGCAACGTGAAATAAAGTGTCTTGTTCAAGGATACAGTGGACTGGAGCAACGTGAAATAAAGTGTCTTGTTCAAGGATACAGTGGACTGGAGCAACGTGAAATAAAGTGTCTTGTTCAAGGATACAGTGGACTGGAGCAACGTGTAATAAAGTGTCTTGTTCAAGGATACAGTGGATGGAGCAACGTGTAATAAAGTGTCTTGTTCAAGGATACAGTGGACTGGAGCAACGTGTAATAAAGTCTCTTGTTCAAGGATACAGTGGACTGGAACAACGTGTAATAAAGTGTCTTGTACAAGGATACAGTGGATGGAGCAACGTGAAATAAAGTGTCTTGTTCAAGGATACAGTGGACTGGAGTAACGTGAAATAAAGTGTCTTGTTCAAGGATACAGTGGACTGGAGTAACGTGAAATAAAGTGTCTTGTTCAAGGATACAGTGGATGGAGCAACGTGAAATAAAGTGTCTTGTTCAAGGATACAGTGGACTCGAGTAACGTGAAATAAAGTGTCTTGTTCAAGGATACAGTGGACTGGAGTAACGTGAAATAAAGTGTCTTGTTCAAGGATACAGTGGATGGAGCAACGTGTAATAAAGTGTCTTGTTCAAGGATACAGTGGGTGGAGCAACGTGAAATAAAGTGTCTTGTTCAAGGATACAGTGGACTGGAGTAACGTGAAATAAAGTGTCTTGTTCAAGGATACAGTGGACTGGAGCAACGTGAAATAAAGTGTCTTGCTCAAGGATACAGTGGACTGGAGTAACGTGAAATAAAGTGTCTTGCTCAAGGATACAGTGGACTGGAGTAACGTGAAATAAAGTGTCTTGTTCAAGGATACAGTGGACTGGAGTAACGTGAAATAAAGTGTCTTGTTCAAGGATACAGTGGACTGGATCAACGTGAAATAAAGTGTCTTGCTCAAGGATACAGTGGACTGGAGCAACGTGAAATAAAGTGTCTTGTTCAAGGATGCAGTGGACTGGAGCAACGTGTAATAAAGTGTCTTGTTCAAGGATAAAGTGGACTGGAGCAACGTGTAATAAAGTGTCTTGTTCAAGGATACAGTGGACTGGAGTAACGTGAAATAAAGTGTCTTGTTCAAGGATACAGTGGACTGGATCAACGTGAAATAATGTGTCTTGCTCAAGGATACAGTGGACTGGAGCAACGTGAAATAAAGTGTCTTGTTCAAGGATGCAGTGGACTGGAGCAACGTGTAATAAAGTGTCTTGTTCAAGGATAAAGTGGACTGGAGCAACGTGTAATAAAGTGTCTTGTTCAAGGATACAGTGGACTGGAACAACGTGAAATAAAGTGTCTTGCTCAAGGATACAGTGGATGGAGCAACGTGTAATAAAGTGTCTTGTTCAAGGATACAGTGGATGGAGCAACGTGTAATAAAGTGTCTTGTTCAAGGATACAGTGGACTGGAGCAACGTGATATAAAGAGTCTTGCTCAAGGATACAGTGGATGGAGCAACGTGTAATAAAGTGTCTTGTTCAAGGATACAGTGGACTGGAGCAACGTGTAATAAAGTGTCTTGTTCAAGGATACAGTGGACTGGAGCAACGTGTAATAAAGTGTCTTGCTCAAGGATACAGTGGATGGAGCAACGTGTAATAAAGTGTCTTGTTCAAGAATACAGTGGATGGAGCAACGTGTAATAAAGTGTCTTGTTCAAGGATACAGTGGATGGAGCAACGTGTAATAAAGTGTCTTGTTCAAGGATACAGTGGATGGAGCAACGTGAAATAAAGTGTCTTGTTCAAGGATACAGTGGACTGGAGCAACGTGAAATAAAGTGTCTTGTTCAAGGATACAGTGGATGGAGCAACGTGTAATAAAGTGTCTTGTTCAAGGATACAGTGGATGGAGCAACGTGAAATAAAGTGTCTTGTTCAAGGATACAGTGAACTGGAGCAACGTGAAATAAAGTGTCTTGTTCAAGGATACAGTGGACTGGAGCAACGTGTAATAAAGTGTCTTGTTCAAGGATACAGTGGACTGGAGCAACGTGAAATAAAGTGTCTTGTTCAAGGATACAGTGGATGGAGCAACGTGAAATAAAGTGTCTTGTTCAAGGATACAGTGGACTGGAGCAACGTGAAATAAAGTGTCTTGTTCAAGGATACAGTGGATGGAGCAACGTGTAATAAAGTGTCTTGTTCAAGGATACAGTGGATGGAGCAACGTGAAATAAAGTGTCTTGTTCAAGGATACAGTGGACTGGAGCAACGTGAAATAAAGTGTCTTGTTCAAGGATACAGTGGACTGGAGCAACGTGAAATAAAGTGTCTTGTTCAAGGATACAGTGGATGGAGCAACGTGTAATAAAGTGTCTTGTTCAAGGATACAGTGGATGGAGCAACGTGTAATAAAGTGTCTTGTTCAAGGATACAGTGGACTGGAGCAACGTGTAATAAAGTGTCTTGTTCAAGGATACAGTGGATGGAGCAATGTGTAATAAAGTGTCTTGTTCAAGGATACAGTGGACTGGAGCAACGTGAAATAAAGTGTCTTGTTCAAGGATACAGTGGACTGGAGCAACGTGAAATAAAGTGTCTTGTTCAAGGATACAGTGGATGGAGCAACGTGTAATAAAGTGTCTTGTTCAAGGATACAGTGGATGGAGCAACGTGTAATAAAGTGTCTTGTTCAAGGATACAGTGGACTGGAGCAACGTGTAATGAAGTGTCTTGTTCAAGGATACAGTGGATGGAGCAACGTGTAATAAAGTGTCTTGTTCAAGGATACAGTGGACTGGAACAACGTGTAATAAAGTGTCTTGTTCAAGGATACAGTGGATGGAGCAACGTGTAATAAAGTGTCTTGTTCAAGGATACAGTGGATGGAGCAACGTGTAATAAAGTGTCTTGCTCAAGGATACAGTGGATGGAGCAACGTGTAATAAAGTGTCTTGTTCAAGGATACAGTGGACTGGAACAACGTGTAATAAAGTGTCTTGTTCAAGGATACAGTGGACTGGAGCAACGTGTAATAAAGTGTCTTGTTCAAGGATACAGTGGACTGGAACAACGTGTAATAAAGTGTCTTGTTCAAGGATACAGTGGATGGAGCAACGTGAAATAAAGTGTCTTGTTCAAGGATACAGTGGACTGGAGTAACGTGAAATAAAGTGTCTTGTTCAAGGATACAGTGGATGGAGCAACGTGAAATAAAGTGTCTTGTTCAAGGATACAGTGGACTGGAGTAACGTGAAATAAAGTGTCTTGTTCAAGGATACAGTGGACTGGAGTAACGTGAAATAAAGTGTCTTGTTCAAGGATACAGTGGATGGAGCAACGTGTAATAAAGTGTCTTGTTCAAGGATACAGTGGATGGAGTAACGTGAAATAAAGTGTCTTGTTCAAGGATACAGTGGACTGGAGCAACGTGAAATAAAGTGTCTTGTTCAAGGATACAGTGGATGGAGCAACGTGTAATAAAGTGTCTTGTTCAAGGATACAGTGGACTGGAGCAACGTGAAATAAAGTGTCTTGTTCAAGGATACAGTGGACTGGAGCAACGTGAAATAAAGTGTCTTGTTCAAGGATACAGTGGACTGGAGCAACGTGAAATAAAGTGTCTTGTTCAAGGATACAGTGGACTGGAGCAACGTGAAATAAAGTGTCTTGTTCAAGGATACAGTGGACTGGAGTAACGTGAAATAAAGTGTCTTGTTCAAGGATACAGTGGACTGGAGCAACGTGAAATAAAGTGTCTTGTTCAAGGATACAGTGGACTGGAACAACGTGAAATAAAGTGTCTTGTTCAAGGATACAGTGGACTGGAGTAACGTGAAATAAAGTGTCTTGTTCAAGGATACAGTGGATGGAGCAACGTGAAATAAAGTGTCTTGTTCAAGGATACAGTGGACTGGAGCAACGTGAAATAAAGTGTCTTGTTCAAGGATACAGTGGACTGGAACAACGTGAAATAAAGTGTCTTGTTCAAGGATACAGTGGACTGGAGTAACGTGAAATAAAGTGTCTTGTTCAAGGATACAGTGGACTGGAGCAACGTGAAATAAAGTGTCTTGTTCAAGGATACAGTGGACTGGAACAACGTGAAATAAAGTGTCTTGTTCAAGGATACAGTGGATGGAGCAACGTGTAATAAAGTGTCTTGTTCAAGGATACAGTGGATGGAGCAACGTGTAATAAAGTGTCTTGTTCAAGGATACAGTGGACTGGAGCAACGTGTAATGAAGTGTCTTGTTCAAGGATACAGTGGACTGGAACAACGTGAAATAAAGTGTCTAGGTTCAAGGATACAGTGGACTGGAGCAACGTGAAATAAAGTGTCTTGTTCAAGGATACAGTGGACTGGAGCAACGTGAAATAAAGTGTCTTGTTCAAGGATACAGTGGACTGGAGCAACGTGAAATAAAGTGTCTTGTTCAAGGATACAGTGGACTGGAGCAACGTGTAATAAAGTGTCTTGTTCAAGGATACAGTGGATGGAGCAACGTGTAATAAAGTGTCTTGTTCAAGGATACAGTGGACTGGAGCAACGTGTAATAAAGTCTCTTGTTCAAGGATACAGTGGACTGGAACAACGTGTAATAAAGTGTCTTGTTCAAGGATACAGTGGATGGAGCAACGTGAAATAAAGTGTCTTGTTCAAGGATACAGTGGACTGGAGTAACGTGAAATAAAGTGTCTTGTTCAAGGATACAGTGGACTGGAGTAACGTGAAATAAAGTGTCTTGTTCAAGGATACAGTGGATGGAGCAACGTGAAATAAAGTGTCTTGTTCAAGGATACAGTGGACTGGAGTAACGTGAAATAAAGTGTCTTGTTCAAGGATACAGTGGACTGGAGTAACGTGAAATAAAGTGTCTTGTTCAAGGATACAGTGGATGGAGCAACGTGTAATAAAGTGTCTTGTTCAAGGATACAGTGGGTGGAGCAACGTGAAATAAAGTGTCTTGTTCAAGGATACAGTGGACTGGAGTAACGTGAAATAAAGTGTCTTGTTCAAGGATACAGTGGACTGGAGCAACGTGAAATAAAGTGTCTTGCTCAAGGATACAGTGGACTGGAGTAACGTGAAATAAAGTGTCTTGCTCAAGGATACAGTGGACTGGAGTAACGTGAAATAAAGTGTCTTGTTCAAGGATACAGTGGACTGGAGTAACGTGAAATAAAGTGTCTTGTTCAAGGATACAGTGGACTGGATCAACGTGAAATAAAGTGTCTTGCTCAAGGATACAGTGGACTGGAGCAACGTGAAATAAAGTGTCTTGTTCAAGGATGCAGTGGACTGGAGCAACGTGTAATAAAGTGTCTTGTTCAAGGATAAAGTGGACTGGAGCAACGTGTAATAAAGTGTCTTGTTCAAGGATACAGTGGACTGGAGTAACGTGAAATAAAGTGTCTTGTTCAAGGATACAGTGGACTGGATCAACGTGAAATAATGTGTCTTGCTCAAGGATACAGTGGACTGGAGCAACGTGAAATAAAGTGTCTTGTTCAAGGATGCAGTGGACTGGAGCAACGTGTAATAAAGTGTCTTGTTCAAGGATAAAGTGGACTGGAGCAACGTGTAATAAAGTGTCTTGTTCAAGGATACAGTGGACTGGAACAACGTGAAATAAAGTGTCTTGCTCAAGGATACAGTGGATGGAGCAACGTGTAATAAAGTGTCTTGTTCAAGGATACAGTGGATGGAGCAACGTGTAATAAAGTGTCTTGTTCAAGGATACAGTGGACTGGAGCAACGTGATATAAAGAGTCTTGCTCAAGGATACAGTGGATGGAGCAACGTGTAATAAAGTGTCTTGTTCAAGGATACAGTGGACTGGAGCAACGTGTAATAAAGTGTCTTGTTCAAGGATACAGTGGACTGGAGCAACGTGTAATAAAGTGTCTTGCTCAAGGATACAGTGGATGGAGCAACGTGTAATAAAGTGTCTTGCTCAAGAATACAGTGGATGGAGCAACGTGTAATAAAGTGTCTTGTTCAAGGATACAGTGGATGGAGCAACGTGTAATAAAGTGTCTTGTTCAAGGATACAGTGGATGGAGCAACGTGAAATAAAGTGTCTTGTTCAAGGATACAGTGGACTGGAGCAACGTGAAATAAAGTGTCTTGTTCAAGGATACAGTGGATGGAGCAACGTGTAATAAAGTGTCTTGTTCAAGGATACAGTGGATGGAGCAACGTGAAATAAAGTGTCTTGTTCAAGGATACAGTGAACTGGAGCAACGTGAAATAAAGTGTCTTGTTCAAGGATACAGTGGACTGGAGCAACGTGTAATAAAGTGTCTTGTTCAAGGATACAGTGGACTGGAGCAACGTGAAATAAAGTGTCTTGTTCAAGGATACAGTGGATGGAGCAACGTGAAATAAAGTGTCTTGTACAAGGATACAGTGGACTGGAGCAACGTGAAATAAAGTGTCTTGTTCAAGGATACAGTGGATGGAGCAACGTGTAATAAAGTGTCTTGTTCAAGGATACAGTGGATGGAGCAACGTGAAATAAAGTGTCTTGTTCAAGGATACAGTGGACTGGAGCAACGTGAAATAAAGTGTCTTGTTCAAGGATACAGTGGACTGGAGCAACGTGAAATAAAGTGTCTTGTTCAAGGATACAGTGGATGGAGCAACGTGTAATAAAGTGTCTTGTTCAAGGATACAGTGGATGGAGCAACGTGTAATAAAGTGTCTTGTTCAAGGATACAGTGGACTGGAGCAACGTGTAATAAAGTGTCTTGTTCAAGGATACAGTGGATGGAGCAATGTGTAATAAAGTGTCTTGTTCAAGGATACAGTGGACTGGAGCAACGTGAAATAAAGTGTCTTGTTCAAGGATACAGTGGACTGGAGCAACGTGAAATAAAGTGTCTTGTTCAAGGATACAGTGGATGGAGCAACGTGTAATAAAGTGTCTTGTTCAAGGATACAGTGGATGGAGCAACGTGTAATAAAGTGTCTTGTTCAAGGATACAGTGGACTGGAGCAACGTGTAATGAAGTGTCTTGTTCAAGGATACAGTGGCTGGAGCAACGTGTAATAAAGTGTCTTGTTCAAGGATACAGTGGACTGGAACAACGTGTAATAAAGTGTCTTGTTCAAGGATACAGTGGATGGAGCAACGTGTAATAAAGTGTCTTGTTCAAGGATACAGTGGATGGAGCAACGTGTAATAAAGTGTCTTGCTCAAGGATACAGTGGATGGAGCAACGTGTAATAAAGTGTCTTGTTCAAGGATACAGTGGACTGGAACAACGTGTAATAAAGTGTCTTGTTCAAGGATACAGTGGACTGGAGCAACGTGTAATAAAGTGTCTTGTTCAAGGATACAGTGGACTGGAACAACGTGTAATAAAGTGTCTTGTTCAAGGATACAGTGGATGGAGCAACGTGAAATAAAGTGTCTTGTTCAAGGATACAGTGGACTGGAGTAACGTGAAATAAAGTGTCTTGTTCAAGGATACAGTGGATGGAGCAACGTGAAATAAAGTGTCTTGTTCAAGGATACAGTGGACTGGAGTAACGTGAAATAAAGTGTCTTGTTCAAGGATACAGTGGACTGGAGTAACGTGAAATAAAGTGTCTTGTTCAAGGATACAGTGGATGGAGCAACGTGTAATAAAGTGTCTTGTTCAAGGATACAGTGGATGGAGTAACGTGAAATAAAGTGTCTTGTTCAAGGATACAGTGGACTGGAGCAACGTGAAATAAAGTGTCTTGTTCAAGGATACAGTGGATGGAGCAACGTGTAATAAAGTGTCTTGTTCAAGGATACAGTGGACTGGAGCAACGTGAAATAAAGTGTCTTGTTCAAGGATACAGTGGACTGGAGCAACGTGAAATAAAGTGTCTTGTTCAAGGATACAGTGGACTGGAGCAACGTGAAATAAAGTGTCTTGTTCAAGGATACAGTGGACTGGAGCAACGTGAAATAAAGTGTCTTGTTCAAGGATACAGTGGACTGGAGTAACGTGAAATAAAGTGTCTTGTTCAAGGATACAGTGGACTGGAGCAACGTGAAATAAAGTGTCTTGTTCAAGGATACAGTGGACTGGAACAACGTGAAATAAAGTGTCTTGTTCAAGGATACAGTGGACTGGAGTAACGTGAAATAAAGTGTCTTGTTCAAGGATACAGTGGATGGAGCAACGTGAAATAAAGTGTCTTGTTCAAGGATACAGTGGACTGGAGCAACGTGAAATAAAGTGTCTTGTTCAAGGATACAGTGGACTGGAACAACGTGAAATAAAGTGTCTTGTTCAAGGATACAGTGGACTGGAGTAACGTGAAATAAAGTGTCTTGTTCAAGGATACAGTGGACTGGAGCAACGTGAAATAAAGTGTCTTGTTCAAGGATACAGTGGACTGGAACAACGTGAAATAAAGTGTCTTGTTCAAGGATACAGTGGATGGAGCAACGTGTAATAAAGTGTCTTGTTCAAGGATACAGTGGACTGGAACAACGTGAAATAAAGTGTCTTGTTCAAGGATACAGTGGACTGGAGTAACGTGAAATAAAGTGTCTTGTTCAAGGATACAGTGGACTGGAGCAACGTGAAATAAAGTGTCTTGTTCAAGGATACAGTGGACTGGAGCAACGTGAAATAAAGTGTCTTGTTCAAGGATACAGTGGACTGGAGCAACGTGTAATAAAGTGTCTTGTTCAAGGATACAGTGGATAGAGCAACGTGTAATAAAGTGTCTTGTTCAAGGATACAGTGGACTGGAGCAACGTGTAATAAAGTCTCTTGTTCAAGGATACAGTGGACTGGAACAACGTGTAATAAAGTGTCTTGTTCAAGGATACAGTGGATGGAGCAACGTGAAATAAAGTGTCTTGTTCAAGGATACAGTGGACTGGAGTAACGTGAAATAAAGTGTCTTGTTCAAGGATACAGTGGATGGAGCAACGTGTAATAAAGTGTCTTGTTCAAGGATACAGTGGGTGGAGCAACGTGAAATAAAGTGTCTTGTTCAAGGATACAGTGGACTGGAGTAACGTGAAATAAAGTGTCTTGCTCAAGGATACAGTGGACTGGAGTAACGTGAAATAAAGTGTCTTGTTCAAGGATACAGTGGACTGGAGTAACGTGAAATAAAGTGTCTTGTTCAAGGATACAGTGGACTGGATCAACGTGAAATAAAGTGTCTTGCTCAAGGATACAGTGGACTGGAGCAACGTGAAATAAAGTGTCTTGTTCAAGGATGCAGTGGACTGGAGCAACGTGTAATAAAGTGTCTTGTTCAAGGATAAAGTGGACTGGAGCAACGTGTAATAAAGTGTCTTGTTCAAGGATACAGTGGACTGGAGCAACGTGAAATAAAGTGTCTTGTTCAAGGATACAGTGGACTGGAGCAACGTGAAATAAAGTGTCTTGTTCAAGGATACAGTGGATGGAGCAACGTGTAATAAAGTGTCTTGTTCAAGGATACAGTGGATGGAGCAACGTGTAATAAAGTGTCTTGTTCAAGGATACAGTGGACTGGAGCAACGTGTAATAAAGTGTCTTGTTCAAGGATACAGTGGATGGAGCAACGTGTAATAAAGTGTCTTGTTCAAGGATACAGTGGACTGGAACAACGTGTAATAAAGTGTCTTGTTCAAGGATACAGTGGATGGAGCAACGTGTAATAAAGTGTCTTGTTCAAGGATACAGTGGATGGAGCAACGTGTAATAAAGTGTCTTCTTCAAGGATACAGTGGATGGAGCAACGTGTAATAAAGTGTCTTGCTCAAGGATACAGTGGATGGAGCAACGTGTAATAAAGTGTCTTGTTCAAGGATACAGTGGACTGGAACAACGTGTAATAAAGTGTCTTGTTCAAGGATACAGTGGACTGGAGCAACGTGTAATAAAGTGTCTTGTTCAAGGATACAGTGGACTGGAACAACGTGTAATAAAGTGTCTTGTTCAAGGATACAGTGGATGGAGCAACGTGAAATAAAGTGTCTTGTTCAAGGATACAGTGGACTGGAGTAACGTGAAATAAAGTGTCTTGTTCAAGGATACAGTGGATGGAGCAACGTGAAATAAAGTGTCTTGTTCAAGGATACAGTGGACTGGAGTAACGTGAAATAAAGTGTCTTGTTCAAGAATACAGTGGACTGGAGTAACATGAAATAAAGTGTCTTGTTCAAGGATACAGTGGATGGAGCAACGTGTAATAAAGTGTCTTGTTCAAGGATACAGTGGATGGAGCAACGTGAAATAAAGTGTCTTGTTCAAGGATACAGTGGACTGGAGCAACGTGAAATAAAGTGTCTTGTTCAAGGATACAGTGGATGGAGCAACGTGTAATAAAGTGTCTTGTTCAAGGATACAGTGGACTGGAGCAACGTGAAATAAAGTGTCTTGTTCAAGGATACAGTGGACTGGAGCAACGTGAAATAAAGTGTCTTGTTCAAGGATACAGTGGACTGGAGCAACGTGAAATAAAGTGTCTTGTTCAAGGATACAGTGGACTGGAGTAACGTGAAATAAAGTGTCTTGTTCAAGGATACAGTGGATGGAGCAACGTGTAATAAAGTGTTTTGTTCAAGGATACAGTGGATGGAGCAACGTGAAATAAAGTGTCTTGTTCAAGGATACAGTGGACTGGAGTAACGTGAAATAAAGTGTCTTGTTCAAGGATACAGTGGATGGAGCAACGTGTAATAAAGTGTCTTGTTCAAGGATACAGTGGACTGGAGCAACGTGAAATAAAGTGTCTTGTTCAAGGATACAGTGGACTGGAGCAACGTGAAATAAAGTGTCTTGTTCAAGGATACAGTGGACTGGAACAACGTGAAATAAAGTGTCTTGTTCAAGGATACAGTGGACTGGAGTAACGTGAAATAAAGTGTCTTGTTCAAGGATACAGTGGATGGAGCAACGTGAAATAAAGTGTCTTGTTCAAGGATACAGTGGACTGGAGCAACGTGAAATAAAGTGTCTTGTTCAAGGATACAGTGGACTGGAACAACGTGAAATAAAGTGTCTTGTTCAAGGATACAGTGGACTGGAGTAACGTGAAATAAAGTGTCTTGTTCAAGGATACAGTGGACTGGAGCAACGTGAAATAAAGTGTCTTGTTCAAGGATACAGTGGACTGGAACAACGTGAAATAAAGTGTCTTGTTCAAGGATACAGTGGATGGAGCAACGTGTAATAAAGTGTCTTGTTCAAGGATACAGTGGACTGGAACAACGTGAAATAAAGTGTCTTGTTCAAGGATACAGTGGACTGGAGTAACGTGAAATAAAGTGTCTTGTTCAAGGATACAGTGGACTGGAGCAACGTGAAATAAAGTGTCTTGTTCAAGGATACAGTGGACTGGAGCAACGTGAAATAAAGTGTCTTGTTCAAGGATACAGTGGACTGGAGCAACGTGTAATAAAGTGTCTTGTTCAAGGATACAGTGGATGGAGCAACGTGTAATAAAGTGTCTTGTTCAAGGATACAGTGGACTGGAGCAACGTGTAATAAAGTCTCTTGTTCAAGGATACAGTGGACTGGAACAACGTGTAATAAAGTGTCTTGTTCAAGGATACAGTGGATGGAGCAACGTGAAATAAAGTGTCTTGTTCAAGGATACAGTGGACTGGAGTAACGTGAAATAAAGTGTCTTGTTCAAGGATACAGTGGATGGAGCAACGTGTAATAAAGTGTCTTGTTCAAGGATACAGTGGGTGGAGCAACGTGAAATAAAGTGTCTTGTTCAAGGATACAGTGGACTGGAGTAACGTGAAATAAAGTGTCTTGCTCAAGGATACAGTGGACTGGAGTAACGTGAAATAAAGTGTCTTGTTCAAGGATACAGTGGACTGGAGTAACGTGAAATAAAGTGTCTTGTTCAAGGATACAGTGGACTGGATCAACGTGAAATAAAGTGTCTTGCTCAAGGATACAGTGGACTGGAGCAACGTGAAATAAAGTGTCTTGTTCAAGGATGCAGTGGACTGGAGCAACGTGTAATAATGTGTCTTGTTCAAGGATAAAGTGGACTGGAGCAACGTGTAATAAAGTGTCTTGTTCAAGGATACAGTGGACTGGAGTAACGTGAAATAAAGTGTCTTGTTCAAGGATACAGTGGACTGGATCAACGTGAAATAAAGTGTCTTGCTCAAGGATACAGTGGACTGGAGCAACGTGAAATAAAGTGTCTTGTTCAAGGATGCAGTGGACTGGAGCAACGTGTAATAAAGTGTCTTGTTCAAGGATAAAGTGGACTGGAGCAACGTGTAATAAAGTGTCTTGCTCAAGGATACAGTGGACTGGAGCAACGTGTAATAAAGTGTCTTGTTCAAGGATAAAGTGGACTGGAGCAACGTGTAATAAAGTGTCTTGCTCAAGGATACAGTGGACTGGAGTAACGTGAAATAAAGTGTCTTGCTCAAGGATACAGTGGACTGGAGCAACGTGTAATAAAGTGTCTTGTTCAAGGATACAGTGGACTGGAGCAACGTGTAATAAAGTGTCTTGTTCAAGGATACAGTGGACTGGAGCAACGTGTAATAAATGTCTTGTTCAAGGATACAGTGGACTGGAGCAACGTGTAATAAAGTGTCTTGTTCAAGGATACAGTGGACTGGAGCAACGTGTAATAAAGTGTCTTGTTCAAGGATACAGTGGACTGGAGCAACGTGTAATAAAATGTCTTGTTCAAGGATAAAGTGGACTGGAGCAACGTGTAATAAATGTCTTGTTCAAGGATACAGTGGACTGGAGCAACGTGTAATAAATGTCTTGTTCAAGGATACAGTGGACTGGAGCAACGTGTAATAAAGTGTCTTGTTCAAGGATACAGTGGACTGGAGTAACGTGAAATAAAGTGTCTTGTTCAAGGATACAGTGGACTGGATCAACGTGAAATAAAGTGTCTTGCTCAAGGATACAGTGGACTGGAGCAACGTGAAATAAAGTGTCTTGTTCAAGGATGCAGTGGACTGGAGCAACGTGTAATAAAGTGTCTTGTTCAAGGATACAGTGGACTGGAGCAACGTGTAATAAAGTGTCTTGTTCAAGGATACAGTGGACTGGAGTAACGTGAAATAAAGTGTCTTGTTCAAGGATACAGTGGACTGGATCAACGTGAAATAAAGTGTCTTGTTCAAGGATACAGTGGACTGGATCAACGTGAAATAAAGTGTCTTGTTCAAGGATACAGTGGACTGGAGCAACGTGTAATAATGTGTCTTGTTCAAGGATACAGTGGACTGGAGCAACGTGTAATAAATGTCTTGTTCAAGGATACAGTGGACTGGAGCAACGTGTAATAAAGTGTCTTGTTCAAGGATACAGTGGACTGGAGCAACGTGTAATAAAGTGTCTTGTTCAAGGATACAGTGGACTGGAGCAACGTGTAATAAAATGTCTTGTTCAAGGATACAGTGGACTGGAGCAACGTGTAATAAAGTGTCTTGTTCAAGGATACAGTGGACTGGAGCAACGTGTAATAAATGTCTTGTTCAAGGATACAGTGGATGGAGCAACGTGTAATAAAGTGTCTTGTTCAAGGATACAGTGGATGGAGCAACGTGAAATAAAGTGTCTTGTTCAAGGATACAGTGGACTGGTGCAACGTGAAATAAAGTGTCTTGTTCAAGGATACAGTGGACTGGAACAACGTGAAATAAAGTGTCTAGGTTCAAGGATACAGTGGACTGGAGTAACGTGAAATAAAGTGTCTTGTTCAAGGATACAGTGGACTGGAGCAACGTGAAATAAAGTGTCTTGTTCAAGGATACAGTGGACTGGAGCAACGTGTAATAAAGTGTCTTGTTCAAGGATACAGTGGACTGGAGCAACGTGTAATAAAGTGTCTTGTTCAAGGATACAGTGGACTGGAGCAACGTGTAATAAAGTGTCTTGTTCAAGGATAAAGTGGACTGGAGCAACGTGTAATAAAGTGTCTTGCTCAAGGATACAGTGGACTGGAGTAACGTGAAATAAAGTGTCTTGCTCAAGGATACAGTGGACTGGAGCAACGTGTAATAAAGTGTCTTGTTCAAGGATACAGTGGACTGGAGCAACGTGTAATAAAGTGTCTTGTTCAAGGATACAGTGGACTGGAGCAACGTGTAATAAAGTGTCTTGTTCAAGGATACAGTGGACTGGAGCAACGTGTAATAAAATGTCTTGTTCAAGGATAAAGTGGACTGGAGCAACGTGTAATAAATGTCTTGTTCAAGGATACAGTGGACTGGAGCAACGTGTAATAAATGTCTTGTTCAAGGATACAGTGGACTGGAGCAACGTGTAATAAAGTGTCTTGTTCAAGGATACAGTGGACTGGAGTAACGTGAAATAAAGTGTCTTGTTCAAGGATACAGTGGACTGGATCAACGTGAAATAAAGTGTCTTGCTCAAGGATACAGTGGACTGGAGCAACTTGAAATAAAGTGTCTCGTTCAAGGATAAAGTGGACTGGAGCAACGTGAAATAAAGTGTCTTGTTCAAGGATACAGTGGACTGGAGTAACGTGAAATAAAGTGTCTTGTTCAAGGATACAGTGGACTGGAGTAACGTGAAATAAAGTGTCTTGTTCAAGGATACAGTGGACTGGAGTAACGTGAAATAAAGTGTCTTGTTCAAGGATACAGTGGACTGGAGCAACGTGTAATAAAATGTCTTGTTCAAGGATACAGTGGATGGAGCAACGTGTAATAAAATGTCTTGTTCAAGGATACAGTGGACTGGAGCAACGTGTAATAAAATGTCTTGTTCAAGGATACAGTGGACTGGAGTAACGTGAAATAAAGTGTCTTGTTCAAGGATACAGTGGACTGGATCAACGTGAAATAAAGTGTCTTGTTCAAGGATACAGTGGACTGGAGCAACGTGTAATAAAGTGTCTTGTTCAAGGATACAGTGGACTGGAGCAACGTGTAATAAATGTCTTGTTCAAGGATACAGTGGACTGGAGCAACGTGTAATAAAGTGTCTTGTTCAAGGATACAGTGGACTGGAGCAAAGTGTAATAAAGTGTCTTGTTCAAGGATACAGTGGACTGGAGCAACGTGGAATAAAGTGTCTTGCTCAAGGATACAGTGGACTGGAGCAACGTGGAATAAAATGTCTTGTTCAAGGATACAGTGGATGGAGCAACGTGTAATAAAGTGTCTTGTTCAAGGACAACAACTAGTTACTTACCTCGTATCTTTTCCAATCTATAGGTATTTATTCAGAGGAGACCCATTCATTCAGACCCCGAAGTCAAGTACCTACTCCCCGCTGCCCTCCAATCTATAGATATATATTCAGAGCAGGTCCATTCATTCAGGCCACTAAGTCAAATACCTTCTCCCAGCAGTCCTCTTCCAAGCTACAGGTGTATACAGAGCAAACCCATCCATTCAGACCACTCATGTAGGCGTCTTCCCCCCAGCTGCCCTCTTCTAAGCTACAAGTGTATACCAAGAGCACACTTGGTTCTTCACTCAACAAATGCTGGTCCCTTCTCATCGACCTCTCAATAAACTTACTGATAAGCAGTACCCCCTCTCTCTCTCTCTCTCCACACCACTCTGTTTTAACATGAAAAGAAAATTAAATAATTTCTATATTCAGAAAAGAATGACATTTTTATTTAAAAACAAAATAAAAAACTTTAGCAAGAAAAAATATAAAAAGGGGGAAACAAAAGGAAAGAAAGGATAGGGAAATATAGAAAGAAAAAAAAGAGAGAAAGATAGAAGAAAAAGAACGGGAAAGGGAGGAGATGGCAAGAGCTCTGGTGTCGCAGAAGAGAGGGGAGCACAAGATCAGTAACATTTTGTGTGGGTAGGGGAGGGGAAAGTCGATTATATCGACTCCAGTATTTAACTGGTACTTTATTTTATCGACCTCAGAAAGATAAAAGGCAAAGTTGACTTCGCCATAATTTGAAACCTTGTATTTAAATTATAAAACATTTACGTCCCTTTACGATCTGAGTTCAAATCCCGCCGAGGTTGACTTTGCCTTTCATCCTTACGGGGGTCGATAGAATAAAGTACCAGTAATGCACTGGGTAATTGCTGGCATTGTGCCTAAAGTAGAAACAATTATTAGAATATCAACAGAAGAGCGCTGAACATGCTTTGTGGCATATAGTTATGGCCCTTTACGTTCCGAGTTCAAATCTCGCCCAAGGTTAGATTTGTCTTTCATCCCTACGGGAGTTAGGTTGATGAAATAAAGTACCAGTAATGCACTGGTGTCGATTTTATCGACTTTCCCTTCCTCCAAAATTGTTGGCCTTGTGTCTAAATTTGAATCTAGTATCATCGTGTCGGATTGCTTTGAGGCATAGAGTTCAGCTTTGCCTTTCATTCCTTACGTGGTCGATAAAATAAAGTACCAGTAATGCAGTGGGGTTGATTTAATAAACTTTCCTTTTTGTGCCTCCTAAAAAGGCGATGGATTGGCAGAATCGGTAGAGCGTCGGAAACCCTGTTTCGCAGCATAGAGTTACGCCCCTTTGCGTTCTGAGTTCAAATCCCAGAGGTTAACTTTGTCTTTGATCATTACAGGGTTGATAAAATAAAGTACCAGTAATACACTGGCGTTTAATTACTCGACCCCCCCCCTCTTCAAATTGCTGTCCTAGTGCTTAAAGTAGAAACAATTATTAGAATGCGTTGGATTGACAGTTTCGGTAGAGCGTCAGACGCTATGCTTTGCAGCACAGAGTTATGGTCCTTTACGGTCTGAGTTCAAATCCCGCCGAGGTTAACTTTGCCTTTCATCCTTACGGTGTCGATAAAATAAAGTACCAGTAATACACTGGAGAAATTGCTGGCCTTGTGCCAACAAAAGCAAATTATTACAGGGCCTATAAAATAAAGTACCAGTAATACACTGGGGTAATTCTTGGCCTAATGTAAAAAAGTAGAAAATTATTAGAATGAGCTCCGAGTTCAAATCCCGCTGAGGTTAGCTTTACTTTTCATCCTAACGTGGCCAATAAAATCTAGTACCAGTAATACACTGCGGTAGGTTTACTGGCCTTATGCCTATATCAGAAACCATTAGAGGGTCGGACGCCATGCTTTGCAACAAAGAGTTACGGCCCTTTACGGTCCGAGTTCAGATCCCACCGAACTTAACTTTGCCATTCATCCTTATGGGGTCGATAAAATAAAGTACCAGTAATGTACTGGGATAATTGGTGGCCTTGTGCCAAAAGTAGAACATTATTACGGGGGTCGATAAAATAAAGTACCAGTAATGTACTGGGATAATTGCTGTCCTTGTGCCAAAAGTAGAAACATTATGAGAATGCCAATACAGTTTGAGCTATTAATAAATACAAACTCGGATACAATTATTTTTTATCAAATGTTTATTTTCATTTGTTCTTTTCACTCTAAATTTAGAAAAATAAAATACATTTTTTACGCGTATGTACGTTGTAAGGCATTGAAACATCAAACTAAAGAGTCTCTAGTTATAACAATATTTCAACTTTATATTGTTTAGGAGTCCGTCCTGCAGACCAGGTTTAGTATATTTTAAGTACATAACACTAAAAAACAAAACAAAAAAAAAAGAGAGAGAGAAAGAAAGCGAGAGAATGTAAGGAGAGAGAGAGAAAGATGTAACTTATTTCGTCAAGTTTCAAAGTATAGTTCAGGAACTCATCTCTCTCCCGTGGTACCCTCCAGCCGTTTATCCACTCGGCTATGGTACATTACACGAGTGTTAATTCATTCATTGTTGCATGCTTCTATCAGGTTAACACATAACTTAAGGCCATTCTGGAGAGATACCAACTGAAGGTTGGTGTACCACCACAAGAAAGGGTTAACAGATAAATTAAGGCCATTCTAGATAGAGTACACCAGCTGAAAGATTGTGTACCATCACAGGAGAAAGTGTTAACATAACTTAAGGCCATTCTGCAAAGACGGGGTACACCAACTGAAATATTGTCTACCATCACAGGGGAAATACAATATAGTAGAGAGACCAACTAGCGTAAGACCTATACGTGGTCTCTCAAAAGGTTAGAAATAACAGTTATATCACCTTCATATCCTGTTTTTGACAATGTAGGACTAGATATGCTGTGCGTGAACAAAAAGATGGGATATTCCCGGTTAGAATGTCTTTCATTATAGATCAGCTTGGTCTCGTCTGACCTAGGGCTAAACAACAGTTACTATAGATTCATCAATAAATGTTGTAAGACTTCAATCAGATTAATCGATGGGGTTAGCGGGCTGCTGTTACCATTCAGCATCTCCGACAGCCTTCGAGAACAACAGATCTCGGCCATGAAGATTGACAATGCCGTCTTTAAATTGAAATTTCCATTTGTTCTTTATACGAGACACTTTTACAAACTGGCAGACGATAATGTTATCGGCTTCAAACATGGCGCAGATGTCGGCGTCGCTGTCATCGTCTGCACTGTTTAACGGATCAGACTCCACCTCAATGTCGACAATATCATCTTCAATCTTATCACTTATAACACTGCTTCTGTTGCTGCTGTTACCGTCACTTTCAACGCTGCTATTTTCATCTTTGCTGCCAGACGAAGAATTCGAACCATCGTCCTCGCCATCACATTGGCTAAACATATTCCGTTTTCTTCTAGGTATCATTAAATTAGACATGTTTGCCTCGTCCCCCACTTCATGTCCAGCTTGGTTTTCGTTATCTGTGTCATTAGCGCCGTCCATTTGTAAAATTTCCTCAATGGTTTTCATATCTTCCTCACTAATGTCACATATTTGACTCGAGTTGCTTTCTTTGGCAGAATTATTCCCTAACGTTGCCTCCACAGGTTGAGCCAGTGAACTCTGACCACGCTCAGACACCGAGTCATCTAACAATGTCGGTTTGGTATTAGTAATAGCAGTAGAAGAGGTAGTAGTAGTGGTAGTAGTACTAGTAATGGGGGTGGTATCTTGCCGAGGAAGATTTAAGCTGTAACTTTCTGGAATGTAGTTTTGATAATTTTGTGTCGGTCCAGAAATATCATCGAGAAAGTCCTCCAGAGTGGGAGGGGCGCTGACCACAGGTGTTCTCTTCCGTTCGACATAAAAATAGGGCAACGGGTTAGCCGTAGGATAACCCCCTTTGAAATTGCTTTGGTAGCAGTTAGAAGAGTCAGAAAGTTTGTTGTGGTCACTCGGACCACAGAATTGGACCGGCTCCACATTTCCTCCATAACAGGACTGTGTAGAAGTGGGGAAACTAAGAGGAGGGGCGACTGAATAATCAGTGTTTGATTTATTTGTCTCAGTAAGTGGTGTACTGATGCAATCTTTCTGTTCCCCTTGAGCCAAGTTGCTATCATTTCTAGCAAATGTGCTACAGCTGGCCTGAACAGGTTTCTGTTTGTTTGGTACAACAACCTCCGGTAACTCAGTTCCATTTGAATGACGGCGGTTATTGTTACCTGAATGTGTAGTGCCACAGTAGCTCTGGTTCTTGCTTAAGTTATTGTTGGTCTGTCTATCGGTGGTAGAAGTCCCTTGATTGGTGGATCTTGGCAGACATTGACTAACTGTAGCGTAGACTACGTTACTGTTACTAATTGTAGCCACACTACTGGTAGGTAACGAAGACTGAGTCTTGGGGCTTCCGATCTTGTGAACGGGAGTCAAGGTGAAATTTGGCGGAATGCAGCTGGGTGTTTGCTTGTTGTTGTGGTATCTTTAACGGAATGGTTCTTGCCTGCATTAGCTGTTGTCTGAGGAGTAGAACCTTGTATCAAATAGTGTTGTTCTGGTGGAAAATATGCTAAAAATTGTCCGTTACCACTCTGTTGAAGAGATATCCCTGCATTGCTTAAATCTCTTATCTGCTGGTTGTAAAGACCGTAAGGGTAAAGCTATGGTAGCAGTTGGCGCACAAAAGCTCCCTTCTCCGTCAACACGAGCCCCTGCCAAACGAATGGACGGTACGAACGAACCAGGACCGTTGTTGC
>OZ024763.1:25997871-26075371 GCA_964016885.1 Eledone cirrhosa | reverse complement strand
CACTCTCTTAACCAAGATGATATTTACCAAAAAGAAGAACAAATCAACATCATTGGATACCATCAGGGTTGCAGATGTTATATTAGAGTTTTCCTTCTCCTAGAATTCTGCCTTGACAAAGGCTAATGGGTCATCTCTCCGGTGATTTTGTATGGCCATTGACTCTTAAGAGCTCCTTTGCCCTTTGACAGGTTTTGCTTTTATTCCTGCAGGATGTCCAAAGTCACCCTCCTCACCAAGAAACCTTGGTGGGGTTGCCAGTTTAGTCGCCAACGACCCGACCATGAGACAGGTTGGACTGGGATACATGTTACAAGTAGCACCAACTGGTGACCTGACTTGACATACATACATACATACATACGTACGTACGTACGTACGTATGTATGTATTTATAAATACATACAGGCATGTATTTATAAATTTTTACTTATATTTATTCACGAACATATAAGCTCATATCCAAGAATTTCCGGAGACAAGACTCTGTATTAAATCGATCCCAGTATGTAACTGGTACTTTATTTTATCTGCTCTCAAAACATATAATTCAAAATTAATGTCCATAGTATCTGCTCTGAAAACACAAAGGTGGTCTAATGTTATTTAAAAATTAAAAATTGACGTTTTAATACTTTATTTTGATATACGAATATCTATGTATGTCGGTGGCTTAGTAGTTAAGTATGTGATGTAGTTTTGGTGTTATGTAGCGTAAGGTTTTGTCAGGAGTTCAATCTTTCACTTGGATGATATAGAATTGCTTTTAATTATTTTTTAATGGAGGAAACACTACATATACATAGCGCCATTACTTTAACTCACATCATTGTAGTTTCAAATCTTACATATGTACACATATCTATCTATGTAGGAATTAGGTTTGACAATTTACCGACACATCACACAGAGACACACACACATGGAAATGAGGTATGACAGATTTGAAGTTATTGAGTAATGCTACAGATGGAGTCAATAGAATTTCAAATCAACCCTAGATCGATAATAAACAAAAGCAAGATTTACTTTATGGAAGCCCCAGAGGGATGAAAGACAAGGTCGACCCTTTCTAGTACCAATAATACTGTGAAAGTCTTGAACGCCACCTAGGATCAAATCTAACATACACACACATCGGTTGCTTCTGACAGGACCCGCTGGAAGGAGTGTTTGAGGGCTCTGTCTCCACAACCCTCACAGGAAGAAGTGGCTGAAGAAAAATGTATGACCATTGAATAACGACACTGCAGATCATCTGGATATAAGATCAAATGAACCCTAGAGAAATGAGAAACCAAATCAAAATATATTTCGTGAAAGTCCCAGACGGATAAAAATTAATGTCGACCCCTTTTTGTAGTATTAATAATATTGAGAAAGCCATGAACGCCACTACATCAATTAAGCTTCGCAATAGAAAGTAGGTTTATAAATATTAATTTTCAGTCTGTTTGTGTAGTTGTCTCGGTGGCTTAATGGTAAGTGTTAGAGACGGTGGTGATCCTAGTCAGGTGTTCAATCTTGACCAGAATCCGCTATTTTTTCATTTTTCTTATGAAAAAACAAAAAGAAAAAAAACTTTGTAGTGCCTGGGCAAGATCTTTGACATCTCTAACACCTACCAATAGGCCACCGAGACGGATATAAAAACAGGGTGAAAATTAATATTTATAAACCTACTTTCTATTTCCAAGCTTAATTGACGTGGTGGTGTTCATGCCTTTCTCAGTCGAATTAATACTATAAAGGGTTGACGTTGATTTTTATTCTTCTGAGGCTTTGATAAAATAAATCTTGATTTGATATCTCATTTAGCCAGGGTTGATTTGATGCCACAACCAGATGATCTCCACTAACGACCTTCATTGGTCATACCTGATTACTAAATATATACATGTGAGTGTGTTAGATTTGATACTACAGTGATGTATTGGCAATAATGCCTCTTCAGTTCTGTCATCCCTCAATCTATATATATATATATGTGTGTGTTTGTGTATTAGATTTGATCTTACAGTGATGTGTTGGCAATAATGCCTCTTCAGTTTGAACGTACAAGGACGCTATATTCTTTTTTGATGTTTTTAGTTAATAAAAGTAATTTTACAATCCCAGCTGAAGATTGAAACCCTAACTACATATTATAACAACAACCACGACATATCAGTCTCCTGTTAAAAAATAATTCCCCTGCAATTCTTTATTTCACTGCTTCATAAGGGAGAAAAGGGTCTCTGAGAATGTTGATAAGGTTTGACTCGGCTTTCCATTTACCACAGTATATAAGTGGTAGTGTGTTCCTTACACCAAACATGTGATGTTCACTGTTGTCGAGTACTTGCCTCTCATGGTCAGTTCATTGCCAGTTGGACTCCTGCAGCGATGAAGGAAGGTCGTGTCATTTTTCCTCTCTCGCATATCATATATATTTTTATTCATTAGATAACAATACACAAGAGAAAGAATTAACGTGAGAAAGTAAATATTTGAAAAGAAATATTTTATTACATTAAAATACAATCAAGAATTAACGATAGAAAATTGGTGTAGAAACGTCAGAGTTTGTAACACTAAACGTGGAATGGACAAAGTAATAAAACAGACGAATTTGAGATAAACTGGTGATTATAATAAGGACAATTTATTGCATCTTCAACGCCAGTACTGTCTGCTGAAAACTGAAATGAAAAATTCATTGAAAAGAAACACTTACAAAGACAAGTAGCAGTATTTATCGGAATATGTTTCACCATATTTTGAAAAACAAATGTTTGGATAAGAGTTAATGTGCAGGTATACTTATACATGGCTTTTGTAAACATACATATATTTATCATATTGGTATGTTGAGTGTTTAAGATACAAGCAGGTTTCCACATCGATATTTTGAGGTTACAATGCCCCTATTATTCACTCCACCCAACAAAAAACGGAAATGTGTAAATCTTTAATTTTGAAGTGGATAAGAATGTTAAAGACGAACACAGCAAGTTGGACGATAGATATAATAAAACCTTCCTTTATTTAGAGAAACGTGTTATAACTGTAGATAAATAGGTGAAACACCACCGAAAGGAATCAGAAATTATTGAAGGAAACTAAAGAACATACCAGAAATATTAAGAAATGTCTTGTGAAGATGGAAAACATAGGAATTGTAACTTTAAAAAAAAAAGGGGGGAGCATGATAGAAATATAAAATATTTCGGGGAGGAGTTAATATGCATATATACACAGCTATATTTATTCATGGCATGTATATATGTTTTAATTATGTTCGTACATCGAATGTACAAAATACAAGGTTTCGGCAAAGAATTGTAAAATAAAGAGGCGCCTCTTATACCCCTCCCCCAACGAATTGGGAATATGTATGAATTTGAATTTAAAGGTGGCTAACTATGTTAAAGAAAACACAGCAAGTCAGATGATAGGAATAATAAAATATTTCTTAACTTGTGTAAAGTCAGGTAAACTTTAAACTCTAGCTAAATGAAATGAGAGATACCACTTAAAATATTGTTTTGGAGGCCGTGTCTCACGACTTCCGAAAGAACAGAAGATATTGAAGGAATCCAGACAAGAAAAAATATAAAAGACCAGAATAATTAAGAAATCCCAACACTAGAGGAGTGAAAGCTAAGGGAAGCCATGAAATATTACATTATTCCAGATAAATGTAAAGTCTTGAAAATATAAATACTAGTACACTACTCTAATGTAAACACTGTAGGAAATACAATTATAGAGGAAATAAGTCAAACTGAAGATATATATATATATTTAAAATAATGAAAGTACAGTATTCCAAAAGGAAACATAACCGTGAGGAGGGATCACCATTTTACTGCGTATAAAAATACTCGGAAGACACTAGAAAATATTTTTTCTGAAACATTTATCAATAAACGGAAGAATTCTTCAAGATATGTACTAGAAATAAAATCTTGAGTACACGAAAGAAATATTTAAAAAGATGGACTTGAAAATATGACAATACAGTATTATAGAAGAAAATGTAAATATGAGAGGAGGAACACGCCATTATACTGCTTATAAGAGATAATTGTTTCTACTTTTGGCACAAGACCAGCAATTACCCCAGTGCATTACTGGTACTTTAGTTTATCGAGCCCGTAAGGATGAAAGGCAAAGTTAACCTCGGCCTAAAGACCTCAGATAATGTCAACAAAATCGTAATGTACAACATCGAAAATATCTAAGCAGAATATGCACTATTAAAACATTTATGAGAAATCAAATCGGAGTTCAATAAATTCAAGTTATGAAATTTTAACTACATCATGAAAATATTGAAGTTCAGGCATTAAATTGTGACAATGATTGGCTTTACCTTCGAGTGACTTTTTTCAAATTTCACCGCAATCGCCATTAACAGACAATACTAAGAAAAAACAAACAAAACACATCCGCCGCAGTTAATGCAGTAAAAATATACAAAAATAAAACTGAATAATACTCATTTCGTAAATTTATTTTTTTTCTTCCTTTTTTCATTGCAAAAATATCTAAAGACTTGTTGAATAAAAAAAATCCTTTTCCATTATCAAAATATATTTCTGGTTAATCTCTCTCTCTCTGCGCGTAGTTTAAAAGTTATGGTATTCGGTTCATAATCGTGTGTTATCTTGAGCAAGACACTTCATTTCCCATCGTTCAATCAAAGCTGGCATAAACGTGTAAGTCGCAGAGTCGGCCATTTCTTTGTTTCAAACTGAATCTCCCTGAGAACTACGGTAAGGGTAAACATTTCTGTAGAATGCTTAATCACTTTCACGAACAGGTTGTTCTGTTGATCGAGTCAACTGGAACACTCACCGTCGTAACTGACGGAATACCATATTATATATATATTCAGGCAAAAGGGCAGACATTTAAGTGAAGCCAATCGATTTAATTGATTCCATTATTTGACTGGTATTATGTTTTATCTGCTCCAAAAATAAAAATTGAAAATTAATCTCGCCAGGATTTACATCGAGAATACAAAGAGGTGAGGTTAGAAATAATAAATAGAAATTTTAATACTTCGTTGAGATTGTAAGGTGGTGTCAGGAGTTCAATCTTTAGTAAGGAATATAGAGTTGACTTTAATTATTTTAATGAACAAAAACAAACATATACATAGTTCCATCTAGTTGATGTTACATGACATTTCTGTAAAGCACATCATTATAGGTTCAAATATTGTACATTTACATATAGTATTTATCTATATAGGGATCAGGTTTGACAAATAAATACGTCGCACTAGGCTGGAATCGATAACACACACAGGTATGACAGATTAGAGGTTATCGAGCAGTATTGTCAACGGTGTTAATGTAGGTTCAAATCAACTCTAGAGCGATGATAAACAAAATCCAGATTTACTTTCCTAAAACCGCAGAGTGAGGAAAGACAAGGTCGACCCTTTCTAGTAGCAATAACACTGGGAGGAATGAAGCTCTGAGAATGTTGAAGGGGACAGAGGAGTGCATCCTGGTTTGGTACGTATTCCCAGTTAACGCGGTATATAAATAGCTGTCTCTTGTGACTTAACACGTGATGTTCACCGTTGCCGTGTAGTTACCGCTCCTGCTAAACACTCTGACAGCCTCCTACAACGTCGAAAGAAGATCGTGGTTTTTCTCTCTTATCACATACACTTTTATATCTATTAGATAACAACATACAAAAGAAAGAAGCGAAATGAAAATGTCAGTGTTTAAAAAGTCCCATCTATTTCATTAGAGCTAATGTTGTATTAACGTTTGGAAATGTTGTAGAAACGTCAGAGTTTGTGACGAGATACGTCGAATGGAGGAAACAACAATACGAATCATTTGGAGACAAACTGATTTATTTCAGAAGAAGGACAATTAACATTTTCAACGGTATAATACAATATACTGAAAATCGAAATGAGAAATTTATTGATTTGGAAATATTACAGATACTTTACATATTTTTCGGAATATAAATCTCACTTTATTTTAAAGAAAAACTGTTTTGAGGGAAGAGTTAATATGTAGCTCTAATTACGAGTGTCTACTGAAAAGTTCATAGTCTGACCAAGATACTCTCATGGAATGACCTCATGAGGTTTATAATACGACATAGACCCTGGAAAGAAACACGTAGTTATTAATATGAAGAGCTGCAATTAATGCTTGTAAGATTTCACAACTCTAGCATCACTCCTTCACAGGCTGACAAAGATACTCTCATGGAATGACCAAATGAGGTTTATAATTACCTTCACTATATAGAACGCAAGCAGGTTTTTATATCGAATTATGAAGTTAAAATGATCTTTTATTCCCCTCCCCCAAGAATTGGGAATATATATATATACATTTAAATTTAATGGTGGTTAAGCGTGTTAAAGAAAACACAGCAGATAGATATACCTCCTTTGCCTAGCTAAATAAAATGGTGAGATACCACTTCGAATATTGTTTGGGGGTTTGGTCACCCGACCTCCGAAATAATAGAGAATCTATTGAAGGAGAGCGTGTATCCATACTTTGCAAGTCTTTTCAGTTAACATGGTATATAAAAGGCAGTAAGAGGTGACCACTGTTGTTGTGTACTTGTCACGCCTACGAACGACATTGTCAGTTAGCCTTCTATAGCGAGGAAAGAAGGCTGTGGTTTTTTTCTCCTATCACAAAACACATACATTTGTTATTCTTTAGATATCAATTTACAAGAGAAAGAAAAAATTGAGAGCTTCAGTCTTTTAAAAGTAACATTTATTACATTAGAGCAGAATCTTGAATTAACGATAGTTTGTGACACTAAACATGGAAACAATACGAACAATTTTGAGACAAGCTAATTACTATGAGAAGGACAAATGTATCTATCTTCCACGCCAAGACATTTCTAAAGAAAACTGAAATGAGAAATTGATTGAAATGGAATAATTATTGAGACACCTTATAATATTTTTCGGGATATGTCTTACCTTATTTTGAAGAAATGTTTCGGGAAAGAGTTAATAAGCAGCTATATATATATATATATATATATATATATATATATATATATACATACATGGCTTGTATATATATCTACTTTAATTATTATATTTGTACAACGAAGGTATAAAAAGGAAACCTGTTTTGGTATCGAATGTTGAGCAAAAACGAGCTTCTTATACCCCTCACAGAAGAATTGTGAATATGAATTGAAAGATGACTAACCATGTTGAAGCAAAACAGCGAGGCGGATAATAGAAATAATAAAACATTCTTTTTCCTAGCGAAATGCTGAAAAATCTAAAACTCTAGATGAATATGTGTGATACCACTGAGAATATTGTTTTGGGCCATGGTCAACTGACATCTGAAAAAACGGTGAGGCTCTTGAAGCAACCCAGAGAAGAAGAAAACAGAAGACACTAGAATTATTTAGGGATCTGTCTTGTGAAGGAAGATGAGAAACTTTTGTAAATTTAGAGGAGATAAATCTTAGGGGAGACAAGACAAAAATATAAAGACTATTTAAATATTAGTACACTATTCCATATAAATACCAAGACTTGAAAATATCAACATTAGTTCACTATACCAAGGACAAACACATAGAATTACAACTTTGGAGGAGATTAATCAAACGAGTGACATGATAGAAATATTTAAAATACAGAATTGGGGAAGAAAATGTAAATAGAAGAGATGACCATTGTACTATGTATAACATAACAATGTTCCTTACATTTATCCCAGGTATATAGAGGGATATTCCGATGTCCACTGTTTGTCAAATTATGCAATAAGGAAACGACATCATCCAGTAAACCTTAGTAATAATCCAATAACATCTCAGCTGCCATTTACAGTAGAAAATAGTAAGAAAATTAAAAGTCACACTCAGCAGTTAATGCAGTGAAAACAAACAATAAAAATATTATTACTAAATAATTATAATTTCTTACTTTCAATAATTTTTTTCTTAATTAAACACGGAATTTATTTCAAATTTGTCGTATTATATATATATATATACTGTTTGTGTGTTTTTGTTTGGCAAATGTCAAGTGATTGACGGGGTGAAGCCGATCGATTAATTTGAACCCATAAAATGACTGGTACTCTATTTTTCTTCTCTAAAGTTATAAAATTGTAAATTAATATCGGCAGGATTTTCACCTAGAACACAAAGGTGGTGTAATATCATTTAAAAAATTGGAAATTGAGTTATAAATATAAATGTGTGTTCAGGGCTTAGATGTTCAGTGTGTAACAGGGTTATTGGTATTAAGTAACATAAAATGTCGTTAGGAGTTCAATATTTAGCTGGGGATATAGAATTTCTTTAAATTATTTCTTGTACCAGGAGCGAACTGGGATCGAAACCATTATGTTGTTCGGACGAAAGAAATATATAAGCTTAGCTCAATCTAGTTGGAGTTACGGGATATTACTGCAAAACACATCACTGTAGGTTCCAATCTTACATTGATAAATATATAAAAGTGACATTTAACAATTTATTTGTAAGTCGCACACAGGATTTAGGTATGGCAGATTTGAACTTAGTGAACATTATTGCAGACGAAGTTATTGTAGGTTCAAATCAATACTAGGACGTTAAGAAATAAAATGAATATTTACTTCATGAAAGACCCTGAATTATGAAAGACAAAGTCGACCCTTTCTAATAACAGCAACACTAAGAAAGGCATGAACGCCACCACTTCAATTAATCTTCCAAAATCAAAAGTATGTTTATAAATATTAATTTTTTAATATTATTTTGAAGCTGTCTTTGTAGCCTAGTGGCAGGTATGAGAGACGGTGGAGGTCCTGGGCTGGGTTTCGATCTTGGCCAGGATCTATATAATCACCTACATATAGGCAAACGAGACGGCTAAAAAAATATACTGAAAATTAATGTATGTAAACCTACTTTCTATTTTAGAAGCTTAATTGACGTGGTGGTGTTCATGGCTTTCTCAGTCTTATTAATCCCACAAACGAGTTGACATGGTTTTTACTTTCCTGAAGTTTTTCAGAAAATATATCATGACATTTATTCTTATCACTAGGTTTATTTCATCCAACGACCAGCTGATATCCAGTGATGTTCTTCAACTGTCATACCTTGGTGAGTAGATGATGGCCTGAAAATATTGTTTCTAAACAGGCGGCACTTTAAACTTGTGTTGTGTGTGCAATAACGGTATCAGCAACCGATGATCGGATCAGATTCAAGAACTCAACGTCAAGTGTATCGTTCAAAACGCGATACGGTAATATATGTTCTTTTTATCAGCTTCGTCTTTTATTTATAAACGTTTATGTAGGTACGTGTGTAGATACGTGTACGAATGTGTACCTGTGTAAGCTTGTGTGTACAATAATGTTTGCCCCTCTCACTTTATTATTACAACTACTACTATTAATAATTGTAACACTATTATTATTATTATTTTCACACGTCTCTTATCCTCAACACTTGCTATAGTTTTCCTCTTACATGTGAGGTACACGGTTTATTTACTAATCAACATTTACTCGAAGATGTAGTGATGTGTGACGGGACATCGAGCGTAATCCTTAGTGTTAACTTGAGGACACCGTACACCTGTGCACCCGTATATATATATATATGTTTATCCCGGGTTCAATCGGCGGTAACCACAGTAAGTAAGGTACTCATTACATAGCAGGGTATAAATACTTAATAAATAATATTTAATATAGAAATGGCTTCTACAGGACTAGAACTGTTTCATTCGGAAAAAAATCATCAGGAAAGCCCTTGATTTCTTCCGAATGAAACCGTTCTAGTCCTGCAGGAGCCACACTTACATACATACATACACACATACGTGAGTGTGGGTATGTATGTATGTATTCATAAGCCCAAGTGTCTATGATGATAAGGTCCCCCTAGCTTTGTATATTTATATGTCGATATCTATTTCCACATGGCATCTCTGGTCCTCGATGTTGTCACCGCCTGCTTTACGTAGCATCTTAACTATCTAATATTTATTCAGAGAGGTTCTCCCTTCATATCGCAAATATTCCTTTCTGACTCACTGAAAACTTGTCTTCCATCATCGAGTAAAAGTGATCTACATAAAGGATCTGTCTGATGTTGCTATGTTTGTATCTAGGGACGTATAGCTTGCGAGGGAGTCTTGGTGACCCCACGTTGATATTCGGTGTGTCTTGGGTACTTTGTAAAAGCTAACTGATCTCATCTCTTCCCTAGATCTGATCACAGGAGATATTTACCAGAGAAGGAGAGAAAGTAGGAGAAAGGAAGTAAGAAAGAGATATAGAAGAAGAATCGACCCCAGTACTACACTGGTACTTCGTTTTATCTCCCTCGAATGGTACCATAGTGGAACATTAACTTTGATGTACCTATATAAGTCATACCTTTTCTATACGTCTGTGTATGTACAGGTGTGTGTATGTAAGTGTACGTGGCCTTGCAAGTTCGGTTTTCATAAGTATCTCTGTGAAATTTTAACAAGAGCAAGCATGTGTCCTGATGATTAGTCAATCGTTTTTAAGCTGGTATATGGTATCTGTTTTTAATATGTATGTATATTTACATAGAATTGAGTAAATATGAATGTATGGGTATGTATATATATATATAGACAGTCGATCGACCTTCGTCAGATCGGACCGACGAAACAATGTTTTCATTGGTCTTTCCAATTGCTAATAATAACTATCGGTCGAAACTCCAGGTGGAAATAAATAAATAAATAAATAAATTAATTAATATGTTTTAATATATAATAAAACAAGGACGAATGGGTACACCTTCATTACGTTTATTGGTTCGTGGCGCGCGTTTCGCTATTCATCAGCTTAAGGTTCGTTCTGTATCGATCTAGCTCGACTCTGTAATCAATAACTTGTATATATATGTGTGTATGTATATATGAAATCGCCCATGGGACACCCTGGTGTAATCTAAATACACAGAGTGTGGGGTTAGCTGTTTTTAAATGATTACCCCTCCTCATATTCCCTTGTTTATATACTGTATTGTAATACATGGCAATCTTAATACTTAATAATATCGAGATGAAAATATAAATGTTAATACAGTATTCCAGAAGTAAAATAGAGATCTAATGAGAGGAGGTGAGTATTATAACTTTTATAAGAAATAAAGATCTAAAGACGAGTGAAAACTTTCATCAACGAAATCGTAATGTACACCAACGAAAATATGTCTACAGAATACAGATTAGTAAAATAAAGTTAGAGCAAATAAATGAGAGGTCACTTAACTTTACATATTTAGTTTTATTTATATCGTGAAAAATGTTGATCTTCAGATATTAAATTGTGGATGTGATTGTCTTTGTCTTTACGTGTTTGTTGGAAATCCTTTTTTAATGTATGTCTTTCTTTAAACATTGTCTTTTTTAAAAATTAATTTTAGATTATTCGTACCTCATCTCTGGTCTCTTTTGATGGAGTCTACCTGTCCTGTTTATTGGTTTTATTTTAAAAGTAATCCATTGGAACATCAGATATTAAATGAAATGTTACGTAAAAGACACACCATATGTTTATTCCAGGTATTTAGAGAGATGTCCACTGACAACAAAATAAGGAAATGCCATCTTCCAGTAAAACTTGGTAATAATCCAGTCTAGTCACAGTCACCATTTACAGTAAACAATGGTAAGAACAAACAAAAACAAGAGAACTATTCAGCAGTTAATGAAGTGAATACATAAAATAAAAAAAAAACATTCCTGAATAAAATAAATTTTTTACTTTCATTAAATTGTTTCTTTACTTTCTTTTATAAAACACACTTATTAATAGAAATTAAGCACAGCATTGTAGGTTCAAATCTTACTTGCATGTACATATAGGAACCACGTTTAACAATTTACGGGTACAACGTACTAAGCTGGAATGAGGTATGACATTATTGCAGACGGAGTTGTTGTAGGTTCAAATCAAGCCTAGAGCAATGAGAAATAAAGTCTAGATTTACTTTATGAATTCAAGGACGTCCCGAAAAAGCCATGAATGCCACTACATCGAGTTTTCAACCGAACAAAATGTAGTTTTATAAATATTAATTTTCACTACGAATTCGTACATTCTCTCTGGCCCAGTGGTATGTATTAGAAACGGTGAAATCCTGGTCTAGGGTTCAATCTCTATCTGGTTCTACACTATGGGTATTATTAAGTTTTAGTTTACCTCTTCTAAAATAAAAAACCATTAAAAAGTAAGTTTATAAATATTAATTTTCATTACGATTTCATAACTGTCTCAGTGGTCTAGTGGTAGACATTAGAGACAGTGGTGATATTGATTAGGGGTTCGATCTCTGTCAGGTGTACATGAAAACCTTGTACTGAAATTTTGTTTTTATAAAAAATTGAAAAAGTAGGTTTATAAATATTAATTTTCACTAAGTTTTATAACCGCCTCCGTAGACTAGTGGTAAGTATTAGAGGTGCTGGAGATGCCGGTCTGGGGTTCGATCTCAATCAGATTCCTGCAACCTCTATTTTCGTTCATTTTATGAAAAATTTAAAAAAATTAAATTTCTCGAGAGATTCCTGACTGAGATTGAACCCCAGACCAGCATCACCACTGTCCCAACACCTACCAATAGGCTACCGCGACAACTACAAAATTACTATCAAAATTAAAATTTATAAACCTACTTTCTATTTAAAAGAAAAATTGATGTAGTGGCCTTCATGGCTTTCCCAATGATATTAATTCAAAATGGTTCACTTTCATCTTTATTCTTCGCGAGCTTCCGTAAAATATACCTTATCATTTCTCTAGGGTTGATTTCATCCTACAACCTGATGATCTGCAGGGACATTCATCAATGGTCATACCCGATTATATATATATATGTGTGTGTGTGTGTGTGTGTTATATTTGATCCTGCAATGTTGTGCTCAGCAATAATGGTTTTCAATTCCGTCTTCCCTCCATCCTTGGTGTGTATATAAATCTATATATGTGATTTCAACGTACAACGACAATATATACATCATTTTTGTTTGATAATAATTAGATAAAACTAATTCTACAACCCCTCATAAACATTGAAACCACGACTATAAAATATAACAACAACCACGACATAACAGCTTTGGTTAAATATAATTTAATTAAATTATTGCTAGAGATTGATCCCTAATATTTCTTCTCACTCCTTAACCAGAGAGAAAATGTCCTCGGACTCGGACAATATTGATAAGGAGAGAGTGTATATCCATACTTGGAAAGTCGTTCCAGTTAACATGGTATATAAAAGGCAGTAAGAGGTGACTTGTTACTCCTACGAACGACATTGTCAGTTAGCCTTCTATAGCGAGGGAAGAAGGCTGTGTGTTTTTTCTCCTATCACATAACACATACATTTGTCATTCATTAGATATCAATATAGAAGAGAAAGAAAAAATTGAGAGCTTCACTCTTTTAAAAGTAACATTTATTACATTAGAGCAAAATCATGAATTAACGATAGTTTGTGACACTAAACATGGAAACACTGCGAACAATTTTGAGACAAGCTAATTACTATGAGGACAAATCTTCAACGCCAAGATATTTTTAAAGAAAACTGAAATGAGAAATTGATTGAAATGGAATAATTATTGAGACACCTTACACTATTTTTCGGGATATGTCTTACGTTATTTTGAAGAAATAAATGTTTCGAGAAAGAGTTAATAAGAAGCTATATATATATACATTGCTTATATATATATATACTTTAATTATTATATTTGTACAACGAAGTTATAAAAAGGAAGCATGATTTGGTATCGAATGTGGAGCAAAAAACGAGCTTCTTATACCCCTCACAGAAGAATTGTGAATATGTATGAATATGAATTGAAAGATGGCTAACCATGGTGAAGCAAAAAAGGGAGACGGATAATAGAAATAATAAAACATTCTGTTCCCTAGTTAATTGCTGAAAAATCTAAAACTCTAGATGAATATGTATGATACCACTGAGAAAATTGTCAACCGACATCTGTAAAAACGGTGAGGCTCTTGAAGCAACCAAGAGAAGAAGAAAACAGAAAACACTATAATTATTTAAGGATCTATCTTGTGAAAGAAATGTGAACTTTTGTAAATTTAGAGGAGATAAATCTTAGGGGAGCAGGATAAAAATATAAAGACTATTTAAATATTAGTACACTATTCGATATAAATGTCAAGACTTGAAAATATCAACATTAGTTCACTATACCAAGGACAAACACTTAGAATTACAACTTTGGAGGAGATTAATCAAACGAGTGACATGATAGAAATATTTAAAATAATGAAAGCACTTCAAAATACAGAATTGGGGAAGAAAATGAAAATTAATAGATATATAAACCTACTTTCTATTTTCGAAGCTTAATTGACGTGGTGGCGTTCATACCTTTCTCAGTCTTATTAATACCGCAAAGGTGTCGACATGTCTTTTACTATTCTGTAGTTTTCAGAAAATATATCATGATTTTATTTTTATCTCTTTAGGTTTGATTTGATGCTATAACCACCTGATGTCCTTCAACTGTCATACCTCAGTGTCTAGATGGTGGCCTGGCTTGATGGTTTCTAAAGAGATAGCCCTTTAAACTTGTGTTGCGTATGCAATAATTGTATCAGCAAATGATGATGGGACCATGTTGAAGCAACGTTATGTGCATCCTTCCAAATTCGATATGGTAAGCTATGTTCTTTTTATCAGCTTCGGCTTTTATTTATAAACGTTTATGTACGTACGAGTCTAGATAAGCGTACGTATGTATACCTGTTTAAGCTTGTGTGTATATAAGTATTTATAATAATTGTTTCTAGGTTTGGCACAAGGCCAGCAAATTACCCAGTGCATTACTGGTACTTTATTTTATCGAGCCTGTAAGGATGAAAGGCAAAGTTAACCTCGGCGGGATTTGAACTCAGAATGGCAAGAGCCGTAACTCTATACGTCAAAGCATGGCGTCCGAGCCTCTACTGATACTGCCAATCCACCGCCCTCTAAACAACACCTTTCATCCTTACGGGGTCGATAAAATAAAGTACCAGTAATGTACTGAGTAATTGCTGGCCTTGTGCCTAAAGTAGAAACAATTATAAGTATTTATAATAATGTTGTCCTCCCCACTTTATTGTGACAACTACTACTATTAATAATTTTAACAATATTTTTATTATTAATTCCACACGTCTCTTATCCTCAACACTTGCTATGGCTTTCCCTCTTACATGTGATATATACTTACTATATATTTACTAATCAACATTTAATGGAAGGTGTAGAGATGTGTGACGGGACATCTGGCGGAATCCTTAGTGGCGACATGAGAACTCCGTACACTTGTGCACCCGTATATATTTATATGTATATGTGTGTGTGCGTGTGTGTGTGTGTGTGTTCATAAGCCCAAATGTCTATGATTATAAGGTAACCCTATGTGTGTTATGTCGATGTCCATTTCCACATGGCATCTCTGGTCTTCGATGTTGTCGTCGCCTGCTTTACGTAGCATCTGAACTATCTAATATTTATTCAGAGAGGTTCTCCCGTCATATCGCAAATATTCCTTTCTGACTCACGGAATACTTGTCTAGCATTATCGAGTGAAAGATATAAAAGATATCTCTGATGTTTCTATGTATGTATGGACCTATAACTTGTGAGGGAGTTGTAGAGGTCCCACATTGACATTCGGGGTGTTCAGGGTATTTTGTATAAGGTGACAGATCCGATCTCTACCCCAGATAGGTTATGTTTTCCTGAGACGGATATAGAGTGAGAGAAAGGAATTAAGAAAGAGATATAGAAGAAGAATTGACCCCAGTACTACACTGCTACTTCGTTCTAACTACCTCGAATGGTTCAATAGTGGAACAAAATCTTTGATGTACCTATATAAGTCATACCAGTTCTATTTTTGTGTTTATGTACATATCTGTTTCCGTCAGTGTACGTAGAGTAGCAAGTTCGGTTTTCACACGAGCAAGCAAAGCATGTGTCCTGATGGTTTGTCAATCGTTATTATGCTGGTATATATGTGTTTTTAATATATATGTATGAGTATTTGCATAGAAGTGTTTATGCATGTATGTGTGTATATATATATATATATATATATTAAAGAGAAGATATGTATCATAAGAAAAGAGGAGACAAAAAAGTGTGGTACAGTATACTAGACGCCAATAGCCGAAGCGAGGTGTGCTCAATGCTTAAGGTGCAGAGTTAAATATTAAAGAAGGGTTATTATTTAATGAATATATATGTGTACGTATATATGAAATCGCCCAGGTTGGGAAACCCTGGGGTAAGCTAAATAAAGATGGAGTTGAGAGATCAGTTTTTAAATAATTATCCCTTCCCAACTTCCCCTTGTCTGTAGACTGTATTCTAAATATTATATAACAACCTTAATACTTAATAATATAGACATGAAAATATAAATGTTAATACAGTATTCCAGAAGTAAAATATAGATCTAATGGGAAGAGGTGAGATTAAAGGTAAATGACACCTCTGATTTGCAATATTTTTATTGTATTGTTGTATCTAAGTATTGTAGATGATTTAAATTTTATTTTGTATAAAAAGAAATATCATTGTTTCTACTTTTGGCACAAGGCCAGCAATTATCCCAGTGCATGACTGGTACTTTATTTTATCGACGCCGTAAGGATGAAAGGTAAAGTTAACCTCAGCGGGATTTGAACTCAGAGCGTAAAGGGCCGTGACTCTATGCTGCAAAGCATGGTGTCGGACACAATACTGATACTGCCAATCTACTGCCCTTAAAATTGTATTATATTTCTTATAAAAAGAAATATAATACAATATTTACAGAACGAAAGCAAAAAACAAATATATAATATAATATAATATATAAAGGAAAGGGAAAGGAAAAACAAAAGAAAAAAAAACACAGAAGCTAGATGTTTCGACAGCTAGATCCGAACTAATTTGTTTGCAACGTTTTTTAATATGAAATCGTATGTCGAAACAAATTATATTTGGGAAGGGTCATATTGTTATAGTATTGCCAGAAATATATAATAAAACAGTTTGGGTTGGGTTGGTTTTGGCTTCTGTATATTCTACATCCCGATAGTTAATTTAGCTGGCAATCAATATTTATCATTGATTGACCAACTGTTTATATATATATATATTTATTTATAGTCTGAATTCTTTCATCACACACTTGTGACATCATCAGTGATATTATTGTTTCCTCCCGTTGTATTGTAATGTTTACTTAGTCAATTGTTTATTTATTTGTCTCGATTTCCGAATGTGTTTCTATGCGCGTTTTCTGTTTGGTTTGTGTTCGTGTTTGTATTCTATCTTTGGTCACTAGTGTGTATTTGTATGCTTGTTGTTGTTCCATTCAAGTTTTCTGTTCTACTTCGGTTTTCTTGGTTCTATTTCAGTTGCTTCCCTAATTCAGGGATTTTATAGTAGATCCTGGCTTTTCTACCACTTTAATCTTTCTTATGGCCTTTGATTGGTTGTTGTACCATCATTACAATACAACAGGAAGAAACAATAGTATCACTGATCTCACAGGTGTGTGACGAAAGAACTCTGGGAGACTATGTATATATATATAAAACTGTTGGTCAATCAATAAAACATTGATTGCTAGTTAAATTAACTATAGGGATAGATATAAAATATATGGAAGTGAAATCCAACCCAAACCAAAAAGTGAGTTTTATTATTTCTGGCAATATAATAATATCCCCCACCCCTATATATATTTATATATACATATATATATATATATATATATATATATATATATATATATATAGGGGTGGGGGATATTATTATATTTCCAGAAATAATAAAACTCACTTTTATTTATATATATATATATATATATATATATATAGTAATAATAATAAATTTGAAGACTAAAATCCAAAGAGGGCTCGATAAGGATAAATATATATCAAATATATAAGAACCGTAGAGCAAATATTTATTAAAATAACAGATCCCGTTAAGGGTGAAAGCAGCGATTCTTTGCTTAAACTTTAATCTGTTATTTTAATAAATATATATATATATATATATATTTGTGTATGTATATGTATTCCCCATTTCTCTTTTTCTATTTATCATCTATTTATTTTTGAAATAACTTTTTATAGTAATGGGCTAGAATGGTTTGACGTTGTACCTCTGTAGTTAGACGACTTAGATTTTCCATGCATTATGGCGTGAAACGACTGAGAGTACAAGACTCCACCCTGGACAGGGCGCCAGTCCATCGCAGGGTTAAACCCCCATCTATTGTTGGTACTCATTTTCAGCTGAGTTTACTGGAGCAACGTGAAATGAAGTGTTTTGCTCAAGAACACAACACAGAACCCAGGAATCGAAACAACGATGTTATGATTGTAAGTCCAAGACCCTTACCACTAGGCCACGTGCCTACACACACACACACACACACACACACACACACACACACACACACACATGTTACCCTTCTACAACTGCACGCATACTGATATCCCCCCCCTGTTCAAAAGCCCCCACACTATCTCCATGCTAGCCCCCCACACACACTCTCGCCATGTTCCCCCCCCACACACACACTATCGCCATGTTTGCCCCACCACCACACTCTCGCCATGTTCCCCCCCCCCACCACCACCACCAGCGCACTCTTCATGTTAGCCCCCCACATACACACACACCACACTCTTCATGTTAGCCATATTACCTCCACATTGTTGATGTTAACCCTATATTATCTAAATTAACCCCTACGCAAAAAATTACTCCCCTACTCACACACACACTGTTCATATAACAAATATTGTTTTAATTTTGTAGTGACCCAGTCCCCTCCTGGCAACCTTACAGAAGAAGGGGACGTCATTGTTCTGGCTGACCACACCAATACCCACCCTTTTGCCCTCTGTCAACATAAACGTAAATATTATCTCTGAGATTGGTCTGTCTGTCTACCATCTCCAGTTTAAACTGACCGGAGATGGTAAACAACACTGTATATCTATGGTAAGTATTGATGGTTTATATTAAGGCTGTGTATATGTATGTTTGTGTGTGTGTTTGTGTGTATTTAACACTTTAGCATTCACATTACTCTATATCTACTATTGTATTTTCACAGTAAAGACTTGATCTCACATAATTATTCACATCGAATCTGAGATTTTGATAATGATATTATTTACTTTGAAAACAATACCTTAACATCAGTATGTGTGGCTAGTTACGGTCCGTTTGAACAGAAAGAGGTGAGAGAATTCTGGCCAGATATGGCCGGTTTAAATGCTAAAGGGTTAAACATGCGTATGTGTTCTCTCTCTCTCTCTCTCTCTCTCTCTCTCTCTCTCTCTCTCTCTCTCTCTCTCTCTCTCTCTCTCTCTCTCTCTCTTTCTCTCTCTCTCTCTCTCTCTCTCTCTCTCAGTCTCTGTCTCTCTCTCTGATGAGATGGGCTCCACCAGGTTTATAAATGCCCAAGGCACACTCTACATCTCTATGGCGCCCCGACTCCTCCAAGAGTTGGGACACACACACACACACACACACACACACACACACACACACACACACACACACACACACACACACACACACACATGTGCAAGTAGAAGGGAGAGAGAACGTGAGATGGGAGACACACATACATGTATGTGTCTCTCCCATCTCAGGTTCTCTCTCTCTTCTACTTACACACAGACACGCACGCGCGCACACACACACACACACACACACACAGTCTACAGTCAACACACACACAATCTACATTCTCCTTCCCTTCCTTCCCTCAGCCACAATAACCTTCCACCACAAATACAGGGTGACCCCCCCCCAAAAAAAATGCATACACATATTTATAAGAATATTGTTGAAGCGTGTATACATTTTGGGGGGACACCCTGTATATGATACATAAACTAAATAAATAAAACTCATAAATTAACCTTCTGACCCCTGGTGGTAGTTCTTTCTTAGTAGGAGGAAACAACTGGTCACTACCAAATAGAAATTTATGTGCCAGAGGGAAGGAGTGATGCTATTGATCAAACACAAGCCAGGAGTATCATCTGCCCCTCTCCTGTACTGAAGGAGTCTACCAGTGTTGATGTTTATACCAACAGGTTTGTTATATCTATATTATCTATACATATTAGTATATTGGTCAAGTAGTATATTTGATTTTTATATATATATATATTTTCATACGTCTGAGTTTTCCTGCTTGCAAGGGTGGGACGGGTCCTATTCAGCACAGCATCTCTCCATCGTCACTGTCCTTCGTCGTCATCTGTGAGTTTCAGCGATCTGAGGTCAGCTCTCACCACTCCCGCCCATGATTTTCGTGGTCTTCCTCTACTGCATCTTCCTTCTACTGGGATTTCTTGGCACTTCTTTACCCAGCGGTCATCCTCCATGCGCATCACATGTCCATACCATCGCAGTCTTCTCTCCTGCACACCACAACTTATCCCTCTTATACCCAGTTTCTTTTTCAACTCGTCTATACTTGGTCGTTCACACACACTGACATTGCACATCCAACGGAGCATGCTTGATTCATTTCTCTCCAGCCGTCGCATATCCTCCGCAGTTGCTACCCATCTCACACAAGCATCATATAACTGGCTTTTCGTTCGTAGGGAGAAACCCTTTGTCAACAGAATGATATAGAAATGACTTCTACAGGACTAGAACTTTCATTTCAAGGAAATCGGGGCTTTCCTGATGATTTCCTTCGAATGAAATATTTCTAGTCCTGAAGAAGCTATTTCTATATTATATTTTGTATATACTCTACTAATGTATTGAGTACTTTACCTACTGTGGTTTCCCCCTCGATTGAACCAGAGACTCACACACACACACACACACACACACACACACACACACACACACACACACACACACACACACACACACACACACACACACACACACACACACACACACACACACACACACACACACACACACACACACACACACACACACACACACACACACACACACACACACACACAATATATATAATCACAATTTAATGTCCATTTTTCTACGCTAGCATGGGTTAGACGAGTTGTCCTATTGTGGGCAATGCCAGGTCAGGTGACCATGTCTTGCTCATACAGAACTGATCTTGGCTTCGCTTTAACAGCTGGAAGCCTTTTAAAACGCTAAACTCATTTACAGTGAGTACTGTTTATTTTGTATGTCGTGGCCCTACACCTTGGTCAAAATCAGTGACTCCTACACCTTGGTCGGAGCAGTGATCTCTAGTTTTCTTTCAAACTATATTTTTTTTCTTAAATTTAATTAAAAGAAATTTTATTAGATTTAGTTTCGGATAATTCTGTTTACATAAATAGCAAATCTTTTGATAATTTATGTAAAGTAAATATTGTATATACTTGTATATATGTCGATAAATGTGACAAAATATTGATGGTAAAATAGGGAGGAGGACTTGTCTTCGAGGTCAATATTTTGATTTCACCAACTTAAAAATTATATGTAAATGATGTGCTAAAATATTTTCGCTTTGGAGATGAATGTTGCACCAGTTTCACTTTGGAGGTGAATATTACACCAGTTTCGCTTTGGAATATTACACCAGTTTCACTTTGCAGGTGAATATAATACACCAGTTTCACTTTGCAGGTGAATATATTACACCAGTTTTACTTTCGATGTGGATATATTACACCAGTTTCACTTTGCAGGTGAATATTACACCAGTTTCACTTTGGAATATTACACCAGTTTCACTTTGGAATATTACACCAGTTTACACTTTGGGGGTGAATATTACACTAGTTTCACTTTGGAATATTACGCTAGTTTCACTTTGGAACATTACACTAGTTTCACTTTGGAACATTACACTAGTTTCACTTTGGAACATTACACTAGTTTCACTTTGGAACATTACACTAGTTTCACTTTGGAATATGACACCAGTTTCACTTTGTAGGTGAATATTACACCAGTTTCACTTTGGAATATTACACCAGTTTACACTTTGGAGGTGAATATTACACCAGTTTCACTTTGGAATATTACACCAGTTTACACTTTGGAGGTGAATATTACACCAGTTTCACTTTGGAATATTACACCAGTTTACACTTTGGAGGTGAATATTACACCAGTTTCACTTTGGAATATTACACCAGTTTCACTTTAGAATATTACACCAGTTTCACTTTAGAATATTACACCAGTTTCACTTTAGAATATTGCACCAGTTTCACTTTGGAGGTGGATATATTACACCAGTTTCACATTGCAGGTGCATATATTACACCAGTTTCACTTTGCAGGTGAATATATTACACCAGTTTCACTTTGGAATATTACACCAGTTTCACTTTGTAGGTGAATATTGCATCAGTTTCACTTTGGAGGTGGATATATTACACCAGTTTCACTTTTGATGTGGATATATTACACCAGTTTCACTTTGCAGGTGAATATATTACACCAGTTTCACTTTGGAATATTACACCAGTTTACACTTTGGAGGTGAATATTACACCAGTTTCACTTTGGAATATTACACCAGTTTACACTTTGGAGGTGAATATTACACCAGTTTCACTTTGGAATATTACACCAGTTTACACTTTGGAGGTGAATATTACACCAGTTTCACTTTGGAATATTACACCAGTTTACACTTTGGAGGTGAATATTACACCAGTTTCAATTAGAATATTACACCAGTTTCACTTTGGTGGTGGATATATTACACCAGTTTCACTTTGGAGGTGAATATTTCACCAGTTTCACTTTGGAATATTACACCAGTTTACACTTTGGAGGTGAATATCTCTTTGGAATATTACACCAGTTTCACTTTGGAATATTAGACCAGTTTCACTTTGTAGGTGAATATTACACCAGTTTCACTTTGTAGGTGTATATTACACCAGTTTCACTTTGGAATATTACACCAGTTTCCACTTTGGAGGTGAATATCTCTTTGGAATATTACACCAGTTTCACTTTGGAATATTACACCAGTTTCACTTTGTAGGTGAATATTGCACCAGTTTCACTTTGGAATATTACACCAGTTTCACTTTGTAGGTGAATATTGCACCAGTTTCACTTTGGAGGTGGATATATTTCACCAGTTTCACTTTTGATGTGGATATATTACACCAGTTTCACTTTGCAGGTGAATATATTACACCAGTTTACACTTTGGAGGTGAATATTACACCAGTTTCACTTTGGAATATTACACCAGTTTCACTTTGGAATATTACACCAGTTTCACTTTGGAATATTACACCAGTTTCACTTTGGAATATTGCACCAGTTTCACTTTGGAATATTGCACCAGTTTCACTTTGCAGGTGAATATATTACACCAGTTTCACTTTGCAGGTGAATATATTACACCAGTTTCACTTTGCAGGTGAATATATTACACCAGTTTCACTTTGCAGGTGAATATATTACACCAGTTTACACTTTGGAGGTGAATATTACACCAGTTTCACTTTGTAGGTGTATATTACACCAGTTTCACTTTGGAATATTACACCAGTTTCACTTTGCAGGTGGATATATTACACCAGTTTCACTTTGCAGGTGGATATATTACACCAGTTTCACTTTGGAGGTGAAATTTATGTTTGCTATTATATTTGATGATTTTAATGAATATGGCCTTGAAATCAATCAGAAAATGGTAACTCATGACATAAAGTGAAATAAAAACTATACTCTCAATGACACTTAAAACATTTTAAATATCAAAATATTAAAACTTCATAAATATATTCTCCACTCATGAGAATTTCAAAACTGTCGTCTGTTGATTAGCCACCATGGCTTATAAATGGGGTTTGGATTTTGTCCTATTTCTCAAATAAAAAAGGGATCGGCTTATAATTGAGTATATATAGTAATTAGGGCAAGTTAATTTAGGGTATTTTAAAGATTGTGTGACTCCTTTTTACTCCAGTCCACTCATTAACACAGCACATTAAACACTCACACATACACACAATTGCACCACACCCTCGTTACACACCACATACTCCACACATGTACTCACACACCACGCCATACACATCACTCACCACACACCACTCACCACACATTATACTCTACACACCACACCACACTCTACACACTACACAACGCACATTACCATCACCACACTACACCGTCGGACGCCATGCTTTGACGCATAGAATTACGCCCCTTTCCATTCTGAGTTCAAGTCCGGCCGAGGTTAACTGTCTTTCATTCTTACGGGGTCGATAAAATAAATTACCAGTTGGTAATTGCTGGACTTGTGCCAAAAGTAGAAACAATTATATTAGTTTCTGTATATTTTCTATCTTGTGTAGTTATCATGTCGAACCATTCCTTTAATTGTAAAATCTAAAAGTACTGTCAAACTTTATTTGACATCACAAAAAGGTAAGTCTCCCTCCTCTCTGCTCTCCCTATTCTCTCCCTCCTCTCTCCTCTCTCTATTCTCTCCCTCCTCTCTCTATTCTCTCCCTCCTCTCTCTATTCTCTCCCTCCTCTCTCCTCTCTCTATTCTCTCCCTCCTCTCTCCCTCCTCTCTCTCCCCTCTCCCTCACTCCTCTCTTCCTCCTCTCTCTCCCCTCTCCCTCACTCCTCTCTTCCTCCTCTCTCTCTTGTTTCACTCCTCTCTTCCTCCTCTCTCTCTCTTGTTTCACTCCTCTCTCCCCCCTCTCTCTCTTGTTTCACTCCTCTCTCCCCCCTCTCTCTTGTTTCACTCCTCTCTCCCTCCTCTCTCTTGTTTCACTCCTCTCTCCCTCCTCTCTCTTGTTTCACTCCTCTCTCTCCCTCCCCTCCCTCCCTCTCTCCCCCCTCCCTCTCTCTTGTTTCACTTCTATCTCCCTCCTCTCCCTCCTTTCACTTCTCTCTCCCTCCTCTCTCTCTCTTGTTTCACTCCTCTCTCCCTCCTCTCTCTCTCTTGTTTCACTCCTCTCTCCCTCCTCTCTCTCTCTTGTTTCACTCCTCTCTCTCTCCTCTCTTGTTTCACTCCTCTCTCTCTCCTCTCCCTCTTGTTTTACTCCTCTCTCCCTCCTCTCTCTTGTTTCACTCCTTTTTCCCTTGTTTCCCTCCCTCCTCTCTCCCTCCTCTCTCTCTTGTTTCACTCCTCTCTCTCCCTCCCTCCCTCCCCCCTCCCTCCCTCCCCTCTCCCTCCTCCCTTTCCTCCTCTCTTTCTCTCCCCCCTCTCTCTCTTGTTTCACTCTTCTCTCCCTCCTCTCTCTCTTGTTTCACTCTTCTCTCCCTCCTCTCTCTCTTGTTTCACTCTTCTCTCCCTCCTCTCTCTCTTGTTTCACTCTTCTCTCCCTCCTCTCTCTCTCTTGTTTCACTCTTCTCTCCCTCCTCTCTCTCTCTTGTTTCACTCCTCTCTCTCTCGTTTCACTCCTCTCTCCCTCCTCTCTCTCTCGTTTCACTCCTCTCTCCCTCCTCTCTCTCGTTTCCCTCCTCTCTCTCTTTTTTCACTCCTCTCTCCCTCCTCTCTCTTGTTTCACTCCTCTCTCCTTCCTCTCTCTCTCTTGTTTCACTCCTCTGTCCTTCCTCTCTCTCTCTTGTTTCACTCCTCTCTCCCTCCTCGCTCTCTTGTTTCACTCCTCTCTCCCTCCTCGCTCTCTTGTTTCACTCCTCTCTCCTTCCTCGCTCTCTTGTTTCACTCCTCTCTCCTTCCTCTCTCTCTCTTGTTTCACTCCTCTCTCTCTCCCCTCTCCCTCCTCTCTCCCTCGTTTCACTCCTCTCTCCTTCCTCTCTCTCTTGTTTCACTCCTCTCTCTCGCCTCTCTCTTGTTTCACTCCTCTCTCTCGCCTCTCTCTTGTTTCACTCCTCTCTCTCTCCCCTCTCTCTTGTTTCACTCCTCTCTCCCTCCTCTCACTCTTGTTTCACTCCTCTCTCTCTCCCCTCTCCCTCCTCTCTCCCTCGTTTCACTCCTCTCTCCTTCCTCTCTCTCTTGTTTCACTCCTCTCTCTCGCCTCTCTCTTGTTTCACTCCTCTCTCTCTCCCCTCTCTCTTGTTTCACTCCTCTCTCCCTCCTCTCTCTCTTGTTTCACTCCTCTCTCCCTCCTCTCTCTCGTTTCACTCCTCTCTCCCTCCTCTCTCTCGTTTCACTCCTCTCTCTCTCTCGTTTCACTCCCCTCTCCCTCCTCTCTCTCTCGTTTCACTCCTCTCTCCCTTGTTTCACTCCTCTCTCCCTCCTCTCTCTCTTGTTTCACTCCTCTCTCCCTCCTCTCTCTCGTTTCACTCCTCTGTCCCTCCTCTCTCTCTCGTTTCACTCCTCTCCCTCCTCTCTCCCTCCTCTCTCTCTTGTTTCACTCCTCCCTTCCTCCTCTCTCTCTTGTTTTCCTCCTCTCTCCCTCTCTTCTTTCACTCCTCTCTCTCTCTCTCCTCTCTCCCTCCCTCTCTCTCTCCTCTCTCCCTCCCTCTTCTCTCCCTCCTCCCTTCCCTCCTCTCTCTTCTCTTCCTCCTCTCTCTCTCTTGTTTCACTCCTCTCTCCCTCCACTCTCTCTTGTTTCCCTCCACTCTCCCTCCTCTCTCCCTCCTCTCTTGTTTCACTCCTCTCTCCCTCCTCCCTTCCTCCCCTCTCCCTCCACTCTCTCTTGTTTCACTCCACTCTCCCTCCTCTCTCGTTTCACTCCTCTCTCCCTCCTCCCTTCCTCCCCTCTCCCTCCGCTCTCTTGTTTCACTCCACTCTCCCTCCTCTCTCCCTCCTCTCTCTCTCTCGTTTCACTCCTCTCTCCCTCCTCTCTCTCTCGTTTCACTCCTCTCTCTCTCTCGTTTCACTCCCCTCTCCCTCCTCTCTCGTTTCACTCCTCTCTCCCTCCTCTCTCCCTCCTCTCTCTCTCGTTTCACTCCTCTCTCCCTCCTCTCTCTCTTGTTTCACTCCTCTCTCTCTCGTTTCACTCCTCTGTCCCTCCTCTCTCTCTCTCTCTTGTTTCACTCCTCTGTCCCTCCTCTCTCTCTCTCTTGTTTCACTCCTCTGTCCCTCCTCTCTCTCTCTCTTGTTTCACTCCTCTCTCTTTCCTCTCTCTCTCTTGTTTCACTCCTCTCTCCTTCCTCTCTCTCTCTTGTTTCACTCCTCTCTCACTCCTGTCCCTCGTTTCACTCCTCTCCCTTCTTTCACTCTTGTTTCACTCCTCTCTCCCTTCTTTCACTCTTGTTTCACTCCTCTCTCTCTCCCCTCTCCCTCCTCTCTCCCTCCTCTCTCTCTTGTTTCACTCCTCTCCCCCTCCTCTCTCTCTCGTTTCACTCCTCTCTCCCTCGTTTCACTCCTCTCTCCCTCGTTTCACTCCTCTGTCCCTCCTCTCTCTCTCTCTCTTGTTTCACTCCTCTCTCTTTCCTCTCTCTCTTGTTTCACTCCTCTCTCCTTCCTCTCTCTCTCTTGTTTCACTCCTCTCTCCCTTCTTTCACTCTTGTTTCACTCCTCTCTCTCTCCCCTCTCCCTCCTCTCTCCCTCGTTTCACTCCCCTCTCCCTCCTCTCTCCCTCGTTTCACTCCCCTCTCCCTCCTCTCTCCCTCGTTTCACTCCCCTCTCCCTCCTCTCTCCCTCGTTTCACTCCCCTCTCCTTCCTCTCCCTCGTTTCACTCCTCTCTCCTTCCTCTCGCTCTCTTGTTTCACTCCTCTCTCTCTCCCCTCTCCCTCCTCTCTCCCTCGTTTCACTCCCCTCTCCCTCCTCTCTCCCTCGTTTCACTCCCCTCTCCCTCCTCTCTCCCTCGTTTCACTCCTCTCTCCTTCCTCTCGCTCTCTTGTTTCACTCCTCTCTCCCTCCTCTCTCTCTCTTGTTTCACTCCTCTCTCTCTCTCCTGTTTCACTCCTCTCTCTCCCTCCTCTCTCTCTTGTTTCACTCCTCTCTCTCCCTCCTCTCTCTCTTGTTTCACTCCTCTGTCCCTCCTCTCTCTCTCTTGTTTCACTCCTCTCTCCTTCCTCTCTCTCTCTTGTTTCACTCCTCTCTCCTTCCTCTCTCTCTCTTGTTTCACTCCTCTCTCTTTCCTCTCTCTCTCTTGTTTCACTCCTCTCTCTTTCCTCTCTCTCTCTTTCCTCTCTCTCTCTTGTTTCACTCCTCTCTCTTTCCTCTCTCTCTCTTGTTTCACTCCTCTCTCTTTCCTCTCTCTCTCTTGTTTCACTCCTCTCTCCTTCCTCTCTCTCTCTTGTTTCACTCCTCTCTCACTCCTGTCCCTCGTTTCACTCCTCTCTCCCTTCTTTCACTCTTGTTTCACTCCTCTCTCTCTCCCCTCTCCCTCCTCTCTCCCTCGTTTCACTCCCCTCTCCCTCCTCTCTCCCTCGTTTCACTCCCCTCTCCCTCCTCTCCCTCGTTTCACTCCTCTCTCCTTCCTCTCGCTCTCTTGTTTCACTCCGCTCTCCCTTCTCTCTCTCTCCCTCCTCTCTCCCTCGCCTACCTCTCTCTCTCTCTAGTTTCTCTCTTCTCTTGTTTCTCTCCTCTCTCCCTCTCGTGTTTCTCTCAGAAGAATTGTGAATATGTAAGAATTGGAAGATGGCTAACCATGAAGCAAAACAGCGAGACGGATAATGGAAATAATAAAACGTTCTTTTTCTTAACTAAATGCTGAAAAATCTAAAATCTTAGGTGAGACAGGATAAAAATATAAAGACTATTTAAATATTAGTACACTATTCCATATAAATGTCAAGACTTGAAAATATCAACATTAGTTCACTATACCAAAGATAAACACTTTGATTAATCTCCTCCAAAGTTGTAATTCTAACGAGTGACATGATAGTACAATGGTCATCTCTTATATTTCTATGTATAACATAACAATGCTCTTTACATTTATTCCAGGTATATAGAGGGATATTCCGATGTCCACTGTTTGTAAAATAATGCAATAAGGAAACGCCATCATCCAGTAAACTTTAGTAATACTCCAATAACGTCTCAGCCGCAATTTACGGTAGAAAATAGTAAGAAAAATAAGTCACACTCAGCAGTTAATGCAGTGAAAACAAACAATAACAATATTATTACTAAATAATTATAATTTCTTACATTCAATAATTCTTTTTCTTAAACACGTAATTTATTTCAAATTTGTCGTATCATATATATACTGTTTGTGTGTCTTTGTTTGTCAAGTGATTGACGGGGAGAAGCCGATCGATTAAATTGAACCTATAGAAATGACTGGTACTCTATTTTTCTGCTATAAAATTGTAAATTAATATCCACCGAGAACACAAAGGTGGTGTAATATCATTTAAAAATTAGAAATTGAGTTATAAATATAAATGTGTGTTCAGGGCTTAGATGTTCAGTGTGTAACAGGGTTATTGGTATTAAGTAACATAAAATGTCGTTAGGAGTTCAATATTTAGCTGGGGATATAGAATTTCTTTAAATTATTTCTTGTACCAGTAGCGAACTGGGATCGAAACCATTATGTTATTCGGACGAAAGAAATATACAAGCTTAGCTCAATCTAGTTGGAGTTACGGGACATTACTGCAAAGCACATCACTGTAGGTTCCAATCTTACATTGATAAAAGTGACGTTTAGCAATTTATTTGTAAGTCGCACACAGGATTTAGGTATGGCAGATTTGAAATTAGTGAACATTGCAGACGAAGTCATTGTAGGTTCAAATCAACACTAGGGCGTTAAGAAATAAAATGAATATTTACTTCATGAAAGAGCCTGAATTATGAAAGACAGTCGACCCTTTCTAATAACAGCAACACTAAGAAAGGTACTCAATATATATCAGAGTATAAATATTTCATATAGAAATGTCTTCTACGGGACAAGAACTGTTTCATTCGGAAAAAAATCATCAGGAAAGCCCTTGATTTCTTTCGAATGAAACCGTTCTAGTCCTGTAGAAGCCACACACATATATGTGTGTGTTCATAAGACCAATTGTCTATGATGATAAGGTCCCCCATCTTTGTATATTTATATGTCGATGTCTATTTCCACATGTCACATCTGGTCCTCGATGTTGTCACCGCCTGCTTTACGTAGCATCTTAACTATCTAATATTTATTCAGAGAGGTTCTCCCTTCATATCACAAATATTCCTTTCTGACTCACTGAAAACTTGTCTTGCATCATCGAGTAAAAGAGATCTAAAGAATCTGTCTGATGTTGCTATATATGTATGTAGCGACCTATAACTTGTGAGGGAGTCCTAGAGGCCCCACATTGACATTCAGGGTGTCTAGGGTACTTTGTAAAAGTTGACAGATCCCATCTCCACCCCCCAGATCTCTTACAGAGAGTGAGAGAAAGGAATTGAGAAAAAGATATAGAAGAATCGACCCTAGTACTACACTGGTACTTGTTTCTAACTACCTCGAATGGTACAATAGCGAAACCTAAACTTTGATGTACCTATATAACTCATACCTGTTCTATATGTGATGTACGTACATATATGTAAGTGTACCTGGCGTTGCAAGTTCGGTTTTCGTAAGTGTCTCTGAGAATTTTTACATGAGCAAGCATGTGTCCTGATGATTAGTCAATCGTTATTATGATGGTATATGGTATGTGCTTTTAATATATATGTATGTATATTTACATAGAAGTGAGTAAATATGAATGCATGGGTATATATAAATGAAAATGGTCTTTCTAATTGCTAATACTATATGTGTGTGTGTATGAAATCCTTGGTACAGTCAGGTATATTTAAAAAAAAGGAAAAGAATGACTTCATTTGTAGTTCTAAATCTAATTGTTTAGAACTACAAGTCAAGTCATTCTTTTCCTTTTTTCAAATATATATATATATATATATATATATATATATATGAAAATATAATTGTTTCTACTATTAGCACAAGGCCAGAAATTACCCAGTGCATTACTGGTACTTTATTTTATCGACCCCCGTAAGGATGAAAGGCAAAGTTAACCTCGGCTGGATTTGAACTCAGATCGTAAAGGGACGTAACTATGCTGGAAAGCATGACGTCCGACCCTCTACCGATACTGCCAATCCACCTGCCATTATATATGAAAATATAATGGGAAGAGGTGAGTATTATAACTTTTATAAGAAATAAAGATCTAAAGACGAGTGATATAATTGTTAATACAGTATTCCAGAAGTAAAATATAGATCTAAAGACGAAAGAAAATTTCATCAACGAAATCGTAATGTACACCAACGAAAATATAAGTCTACAGAATAGATTAGTAAAATAAAGTTGGAGCAACTAAATGAGAGGTCACTTAACTTTACATATTTATATCGTGAAAAATGTTGATCTTCAGATATTAAATTATGGATGTGATTGTTTGTCTTTCTTTAAACACAGTCTTCTTTTTAAAATTAATTTTAGATTATTCGTATCTCATCTCTGGTCTCTTTTGATGGAGTCTACCTGTCCTGTTTATTGGTTTTATTTTAAAAGTAATCCATTGGAACATCAGATATTAAATGAAATGTTACGTAAAAGACACACCATATGTTTATTCCAGGTATTTAGAGAGATGTCCACTGACAACAAAATAATACAATAAGGAAATGCCATCTTCCAGTAAAACTTGGTAATAATCCAGTCTCGTCACAGTCACAGTAAACAATGGTAAGAACAAACAAAACCAAAAACAAGAGAACTATTCAGCAGTTAATGAAGTGAATACATAAAATTAAAAAAAAACATTCCTGAATAAAATAAATATTTTACTTTCATTAAATTGTTTCTTTACTTTCTTTTATAAAACACATTTATTAATATAAATTAAGCACAGCAATGTAGGTTCAAATCTTACTTGCATGTATATATATATAGGAACCACGTTTAACAATTTACGGGTACGACTAAGCTGGAATGAGGTATGACATTATTGCAGACGGAGTTGTTGTAGGTTCAAATCAAGCCTAGAGCAATGAGAAATAAAGTCTAGATTTACTTTACCTCACACATGTCTATATATATATATATATATACATACATACATATAAATATATATATAGAGAGATATATATAGATATATATACATATGTAGACATATATACATAGATATATATACATATATATGTAGACATATATACATAGATATATATATATACATATATATATATATATACATATATATATATACATATATATACATATTCTTTCCTGAGACATTCTAACCGCATGTCCATAGTATCAGAGCTGTGATCTCTCAGTTGGGAGAAGTAGCAGCTCTACCTGGAGTGACTCTCTGATCTCTGAGCTACACACTTTATCAAGTAACGTTACTCCAAAGACCCTTTCGAGGTACCCCATTTTGGCTGCTTGTATTCGCTTTTAACTCTACTAACTCAGTACTAAGTCAGTACTAAGTTTAGTTAAATCTACTAAATACCATAGTGCAGCACTGAAGCTCTAAAGTGCCATACTGTGGCACTCTAGTTCGGGAGTTCAATAGTGTCTTACTCTTGCTCCCTATTGCCATATACATGTATATATATATAGAAACATACATGCTTACGTATATATATATATATATATTACGTGTTGAAAATTCTATCAGTTGATAAAACAACAATATAGCATTGAAATATATATTCAACCTCAAAATTGATTTATTTTCTATTGCAGACTTCCAATGTTATGTTTAGAATTGTTCCTGACGATGTCTTTCTAAAGATGTGTAACATGTAATAGCAATGAAACAAGTGTTGATCAAATAAATAATTTATAAGCTGTTAAACTTGGTGACTTATTTCTTTGTTTTATATATATATATATATATATATATAAATAATTTATTTATATATATGTGTATAGATATATAAATAAATGTGTGTGTGTATATATACATATAAATATATATGTTTGTGTGTGTGTGTGTATATATATATATACATCCGTTTTGGTGACCCAGTGGTATGTATTAGAGGTGAATCCGTTCCTGGTCGTGAGTTCGATCTGAATCAGGATATAATCTCACTAAATCTTACATTTTTTTCTCTTATAAAAGGGAAAAGTAAGACCCCTTAACGTATGTCTTCATTGAAAACCAAACCAGGTCCTCCACCGTCTCTAATAACCCCCAGTAGGCCACCGTAACAATAACAGCTCCAGAACTAATTGAAATTTAATATATATGAAACTACTTTCTATTAGCAAGCTAAATAGATGTGGTTACATTCATGCTGGTTCCGTCTTATTAACACTACATAGAGCGGTGTCTTGGCAGAGGCGGTGTATTAGCAGAATCGGTAGAGGTTCGGACGCTATGCTTTCCAGCATAGAGTTACGGCCCTTGCCATTCTGAGTTCAAATCCCGCCGAGGTTAACTTTGCCTTTCATCTTTACAGGGTCGATAAAATAAAGTACCAGTAATACACTGGGATAATTGTTGGCCTTGTGCCAAAATTAGAAACGATATAATATATAAATATTTATATATATATGTGTGTGTGTGTTTTATTTGAACGTACAACATCGCTATATAAATCTGTTTTTATTTGTTAATAATTACATAAATGTAACTCTACAAACCCTGCTAAGGATTGAAACCCTGACTACACATTTACAGCAACAACAACGACATAATAATTTCTGGTTTAAAATAACCTTGTGTAATTCTTGGTCGAGATTGAACCTCGTCACTTTATCTCACTGTTTAGTCTTTCCAATTAACACCCTATATAAAAGGCAGTTTGTTCTGACTTCACACCTGATGTTCACCACCACTCATGCTAAACACACTGCCAGTTAGATCTGTGCAGCGATGAAGGAAGGTCGTGTTATTTCTACCTCTAATGAACAACATACATATGTTATCCATTAGAGAACAATACCCAAGAGAAAGAATTAAATTGAGAATGTCAATCTTTGAAAAGGAAATTTTATTTCATTAACAAATTCAACGGCAATACATTGTACTGAAAGGAGACATCTTACAATATTTTGGGGGATGTAAGACCCCCTTAGTTTTAAGAACAAATGTACAGAAACACGAAATAAGAAATTAATTGAAATGGAACACACATAGATTTTAAGACATGTTTATTTTCAAGACAAAATGATTGGGGGAAGTGTAAATATGCAGCTATCCTTGTTCATGGAGTGTGTGTATCTATGTATAGTGTTTATTATATTCGTACCTTTAAGGCAAAGGGCAGACGGTTGTTTTTTGTTTTTTTTTCGGGGGGGGGTACACCGTTTTTTATTTTTATTTTTTTTTTTCGGGTAGAAAAGTACCTCTTATTCCCCACCCCACAAAAAATATATTTCGAATATGTATGTTTTAATTGAAATGTGGCTAACCATGTTAAAGGCAAAAAGTAGCAAGTGAGACGATAGGAATAATAATTTACCTAGCTAAATGCAAACAAATTTTAAATTATCGATGAATGATATGAGCGACACCACGTAGAGTATTCCGTAGGGACATGGACGCACGACAGAAAATATTGAAAGAATCCAGAGAAGAACAAAAAATAAAACAAAAGAATTAAGAAATCTGTCTTGAGAATAAATATGTAAAAACTTAGGAATTACAACTTGGGAGGGGATAAAACAAAGGGGAGACATGATAGAAATATTTAAGATGATGGAAGGACTTGAAATTACGGAAGAAAATGTAAATCTAAGAAGAGGATACCATGCTCTAAAGACATCAGAAGAGATATTAGTGAATGGAATAGTTTAAATGATGGAGTAAATGATTATAAAAAGATATGACAGATGAAGAACGAATGAATAGATTGAAATATTTGTGATGCTGAGTAAAAGTGAGCAGAAAGCATTGTAGTGAATTTGATCTTGCTATGGCAATAAGAAAAGAACTCAGTAAATCTCGCAACGCTTCAAAATATATCAACTAACTTAGAATGGTATCAACTGGCTTGGACATAACTACAGTTTAGTCGTCACTCCATGAATTTGTTAACGGTGAATATATTTTACATGAAAATATACAGAGATCCGTCTTCCATGATGTAGATTACGATAATGTCGGTGATACTTTCATTATTGTATGTAGTTAAGTTCGTTAAAGATTTCGTGTACTAAAAACTTTCGTCCTGTGTTTGTAGTCGGCAAAATATAAACTTGAAAATTCGTTAATTATGCCTGTCTTCCAATCTCATGTTGATAAAGTATATCAATCAGAATAATGTCATTTCTAAAACTACGAATTACTTGAAAAATTACAAAACAACACAAAAACATAATGTTTACCTTCGAAAGTATATGTCTATAAAATATGTATTATTCGAAGTAAGTTTTAAGAAAACGAGTCAGATGTGAGAGGAGGGGCATTAAACTATATTTATGTCGTGAAAAATGTCTAACTTCAGACATTAAATTGCGGCTGAGATTCTTTCTGCCATCAAGTGTTCCTTTGAACGTCAATTTTTAAATATTTGTCTCTCTTTAAAGATGGATTATCTTTTGAAAAACTAATGTTAGATTATTCGTGGTTGGTCTGTGTGGTTTGTTTTGAAATAGCATCTCTGTCTCATAGATAGGTCAAATTTGATCAAGTCGAACATGTCTTTAAAACGAAATATTGCGTAAAAGACGCACCTTATGTTTATCTCGGGTATTGCGGTAGATATCCTGATGTCTCCAGTTTGTAAAGTAATCCACAAAGCAAAAGACAACATCCAATAAACCTTGGTAATCCAGTTTCGCCGTAGCCGCCATTTGCAATAGAATATAAGCAGAAACAAAAACAAAAGGCTACACTGGACAGTTAATGTATTGAAAATCTGAATAAAAATGTCTTACTATCATTATTTAATTTTTTTCATTTATTTATTGCTAACACATACTTTAACTAATATATATATATATATACACACATAGATAAACTCTCTTTGTTTGTAACTGAGGCAAAAGTCAGAAATTTACGGGGAGAATTCGATCGATTAAATTGATCCCACTATGTGACTGGTACTATACTTTATCTATCCAAAAATAAAAATGTTAAATTAATCAGGGCCAGATTTTCACCGAGATGAGAACACAAGGTGAAGTAATATCATTTAAAAATTGAGGTGTTATTATTTTATCATTTAGTTACAAAGTCGTGTGAGTTAAGTATTTAATGTAGTTTGTAGTGCTGTCAGGAGTTCAATATTTAGCTGGGGATATAGAATTTCTTTTATTTTTAAGAAACGAAAAACATATACATATCGCTATTTAGTTGAAATTGTGTAAAATTACTGCAAAACATATCATTGTAGGTTCAGATCTTACACTGCTACATATATTATCTATATAGAAATCAGGTTTAACAATTTACGGGCGTATTGTACGAGGTGGGAATATTTCACACACACAAACCAGGTATGATAGATTTAAAGTTAGTAAATATTATTGTAGACGGGGACATTGTAGGTTCAAATCAACCGTAGAGCGATAAGAAACATATTGAAGATTTAATTTATGAAAGACCCAGGAGAATGAAAGACAGAGTCGACCCTTTTTAGTATTTATAACATTGAGTAAGGCATGAACGCCACCACATCAATTTTACTTGAAAATAGTAAAGTAGGTTTTAAAATAAAAATTTTCCATCAATTTTTGTAGCAAGTTTCGGTGGCCTGGTGGAAGGTATGAGAGACGGTGAAGATCCTGGTCTCGGGTTCAATCTTGGCCAGGACTAGAGGGGTCTTAATGAAAAAATTCAAAAGTTTTTAATTTTATCTCTAGTAAAATGAAAAACGTTAGTGTAGCTCCTGGCAGAGATCTTCACCTGACCAGGATCTTCACCGTCTCTAATACATACCATTAGCCCACAGAGACTGCCACAAAAGTACTATGAAAATTTATATTTATAAAGCTACTTTTCTATATCCAAGCAAACTTGATGTGGTGGCCTTCATGTCTTTTTCCATGTTATTCGCACTACCAACGACCGACCTTGTATTTTATTCCTCTGGAGCTTTCAGAAACCTACCTTGTATTTCCAAGCATAACAGATGTTGTGGCATTCATGCCTTTCTCAGCATTATCAATACTTCAAAAGGGTCGACATTGGATTTTTATTCTTCTGGCAATTTCAGAAAATATATCTTCACTTACTTTCTCTAAGGTTCATTTCATCCTACAACCCGATAATCTGCAGTGGCCTTCTTCAACTGTCATACCTCACTATTAAATTTATTGATGTCCTTCGTTAAAAATAACCTACTGTAATTCTTGATAGAGATTCAACCCTGTCACTTTATCTCACTGCTTATTCAGGGACCAAGGTCCTCAATCTCGGAGAATATTGATAAGGAGAGAAGATTGTATCCTTATTTGGTCCGTCTTTCCAGTTAACACGGTATATAAATGGTACTTTGTTGGGATTTAACACTAAGCACGTAATGTTCACCGTTGTCAGCTAAACACACTGCCAGTTTGCTATCTGCAGCGGTGAAAGAAGGTCGTGTTATTTCTACATCTCACATACATTGTTTTATTCATTAGATAACAATATAGAAGATAAAGAATGAATGTGAGAATGTCAGTCTTTTAAAAGTATAATTTATTATATTAGAGCAAAATCTTGAATTAACGATAGTTTGTGAAGCTAAACTTAAAATGGACGAAGCAACAATTGTATGACAAATTGTTTATTGATAAGAAGGAGAAATGATTGCATCTTCAACGGCAATACAATCTATTGAAAATCGAACACTTACAGAGACCTCATACAGGATTTTTCGGAATACATTTTGAAGAAAATATGTTTTGAGGAAGAGTTAAAAATAGGGAGATACATATACATGGCTAGTATATACTTTAATTATCATATTTGTATCTTGAACGTATAAGACGCCAGCATGTTTTAACATCGAATATTGATGTAAAATTGTGTTTTTTTTGTTTCACCCACCCCCAACAAATGTGGAATATGTATCAATTTGAATTTAAAGGTAGCTAACCATCTCACAGGAAAAAACCACAACACCAAGTCGGATTATAGGAATGATGAAATATTACTTTACCTACCTAAATACAGAAATATTAAAACTCTAGATAAATGATATGTGTGATACTACTTAGAATATTATTTGCAGGTATGGTCACCCGTCTTCCGAAAGGAGAGAGAAACTATTGAAGGAATCCAGAGAAGAAAAAAGCATGAAATACCAGAATTCTTGAGAAGAAAGATGTAAAAAGCTAGGAATTACGACTTTGGAGGAGATAAAGCTAAGGGGAGACATGATAGAAATATTTAAGATAATGAAAGGATTTGAAATTACAGAAGAAAATGTAAGAAGAGGACACCATTATACTGTTTATAAGATACAATGCTCTAAAGACATCAGAAAATATATATTTCTCAAAGAGATATTAGTGAATGGAATAGTTTAAATGATGGAGTAGACGACACAACAGTAAATGATGATAAAAAGATATGACAGATGAAGAACGAATGAATAGATTGAAATATTTGTGATGATGAGTAAAAGTGAGCAGAAAGCATTGTAGTGAATTTGAACTTGCTATGGCAATAAGAAAAGAACTCAGTAAATCTCGCAATACTTCAAAATATATCAACTAACTTAGAATTGTATCAACTGGCTTGGACATAACTACAGTTTAGTCGTCACTCCATGTTAACGGTGAATATAATTTCATGAAAATATACAGAGATCTGTCTGCCATCCTTTGTGTGTAAATAAATGTATGGAAATAGGAAAATCTGAGGACCTTACAATTTTCAGTCAGGTTCGATCATCACATCGATCGTGACTCGATTTGGTCACCAGAGAAACGATTGTAATATGTCCAATAAATTCCCTTCGTCGCAACACTGATTCTCTATTTTTCTGGGATATCATACTCTACTCTATGAGAGCATCGAGTGCTAATACGGCTTTAAGCATCCAACACCAATTATATATATATATGTGTGTGTGTGTGTGTGTGTGTTCATAAGCCCAAGTGTTTATGATGATAAGGTCCCCCTATTTTTGTATATTTATATGTCGATGCCTATTTCCACTTGTCTTCCATCATCGAGTAAAAGTGATCTACATAAAGGATCTGTCTGATGTTGCTATGTATGTAGGGACGTATAGCTTGCGAGGGAGTCTTGGTGACCCCACGTTGATATTCGGGGTGTCTTGGGTATTTTGTAAAAGCTGACTGATCCCATCTCTACCCTAGATCTGATCACAGGAGATATTTACCAGAGAAGGAGAGAAAGTAGGAGAAAGGAAGTAAGAAAGAGATATAGAAGAAGAATCGACCCCACTACTACACTGGTACTTCGTTTTATCTACCTCGAATGGTGCTATAGTGGAACATTAACTTTGATGTACCTATATAAGTCATACCTTTTCTATACGTCTGTGTATGTACAGGTGTGTGTATGTAAGTGTACGTGGCCTTGCAAGTTCGGTTTTCATAAGTATCTCTGTGAAATTTTAACAAGAGCAAGCATGTGTCCTGATGGTTAGTCAATCGTTTTTAAGCTGGTATATGGTATGTGTTTTTAATATGTATATATATTTACATAGAAGTGAGTAAATATGAATGTATGGGTATGTATATACATATATAGACAGTCGATCGACCTTCGTCAGATCGGACCGACGAAACAATGTTTCCACTGGTCTTTCCAATTGCTAATACTATCTATCGGTCGAAACTCCAGGTGGAAATAAATAAATAAATAAATTAATTAATATGTGTATATATATATATATTATATATATATTTATTAAAATATATATATAATAAAACAAGGACGAATGGGTACACCTTCATTACGTTTATTGGTTCGTGGCGCGCGTGTCGCTATTCATCAGCTTAAGGTTCGTTCTGTATCGGTCTAGCCCGACTCTGTAATCAATAACTTGTATATATATGTGTGTATGTATATATGAAATCGCCCATGGGACACCCTGGGGTAATCTAAATACACAGAGTGTGGGGTTAGCTGTTTTTAAATGATTACCCCTCCTCATATTCCCTTGTTTATATACTGTATTTAATACATGGCAACCTTAATACTTAATAATATCGAGATGAAAATATAAATGTTAATACAGTATTCCAGAAGTAAAATAGAGATCTAATGAGAGGAGGTGAGTATGATAACTTTTATAAGAAATAAAGATCTAAAGACGAGTGAAAACTTTCATCAACGAAATCGTAATGTACACCAACGAAAATATATGTCTACAGAATACAGATTATTAAAATAAAGTTAGAGCAAATAAATGAGAGGTCACTTAACTTTACATATTTAGTTTTATTTATATCGTGAAAAATGTTGATCTTCAGATATTAAATTGTGGATGTGATTGTCTTTGTCTTTACGTGTTTGTTGGAAATCCTTTTTTAATGTTTCTTTCTTTAAACATTGTCTTTTTAAAAAATTAATTTTAGATTATTCGTACCTCATCTCTGGTCTCTTTTGATGGAGTCTACCTGTCCTGTTTATTGGTTTTATTTTAAAAGTAATCCATTGGAACATCAGATATTAAATGAAATGTTACGTAAAAGACACACCATATGTTTATTCCAGGTATTTAGAGAGATGTCCACTGACAACAAAATAAGGAAATGCCATCATCCAGTAAAACTTGGTAATAATCCAGTCTCGTCACATTTACAGTAAACAATGGTAAGAACAAACAAAAACAAAAACAAGAGAACTATTCAGCAGTTAATGAAGTGAATACATAAAATAAAAAAAAAAACATTCCTGAATAAAATAAATTTTTTACTTTCATTAAATTGTTTCTTTACTTTCTTTTATAAAACACACTTATTAATAGAAATTAAGCACAGCATTGTAGGTTCAAATCTTACTTGCATGTATATATAGGAACCACGTTTAACAATTTACGGGTACGACGTACTAAGCTGGAATGAGGTATGACATTATTGCAGACGGAGTTGTTGTAGGTTCAAATCGAGCCTAGAGCAATGAGAAATAAAGTCTAGATTTACTTTATGAATTCAAGGACGTCCCGAAAAAGCCATGAATGCCACTACATCGAGTTTTCAACCGAACAAAATGTAGTTTTATAAATATTAATTTTCACAACGAATTCGTACAGTCCCTATAATTTGCACACACGCAAAGTTTTTGCATCAATTTTTGCGTTTAAGTCAGGCAAGAGTTATGTTTCTTGGCAAAAATTTCAAGTTTGTTTACAAAAAAAATCCTTTTGTTTAAAAATGTTCGCCTGAATTTTGACCAAAGATTTTTCAATCTTTTCACTTCCGGTTTCTGTATTTTTCATAAAAAACAACAATAAATATGCTAGAAATAGCATCAAAGCAACGAATATACATGTATACACACATAAATACATATGTTTATTTATTTATTATGAGTACAAATTAAAGTTTAAGCAAAGAATCGCTGCTTTAAACTTGTTACGGGATCGTCAGAAACAAAATGTAGTTTTATAAATATTAATTTTCACTACGATTTCATAACCGTCTCAGTGGTCTAGTGGTAGACATTAGAGACAGTGGTGATATTGATTAGGGGTTCGATCTCTGTCAGGTGTACATGAAAACCTTGTACAGAAATTTTGTTTTTATAAAAAATTGAAAAAGTAGGTTTATAAATATTAATTTTCACTAAGTTTTTATAACCGCCTCTGTAGACTAGTGGTAAGTATTAGAGGTGATGGAGATGCTGGTCTGGGGTTCGATCTCAGTCAGATTCCTGCAACCTCTATTTTTCGTTCATTTTATGAAAAATTAAAAAAAAATTAAATTTCTCGTGAGATTCCTGACTGAGATTGAACCCCAGACCAGCATCACCACTGTCCCAACACCTACCAATAGGCTACGAAGACAACTACAAAAATACTATCAAAATTAAAATTTATAAATCTACTTTCTATTTAAAAGAAAAATTGATGTAGTGGCCTTCATGGCTTTCCCAATGATATTAATTCAAAATGGTTCACTTTCATTTTTATTCTTCTCAAGCTTCCATAAAATATACCTTATCATTTCTCTAGGGTTGATTTCATCCTACAACCTGATGATCTGCAGGGACATTCATCAATGGTCATACCTGATTATATATATATATATGTGTGTGTGTGTGTGTGTTATATTTGATCCTGCAATGTTGTGCTCAGCAATAATGGTTTTCAATTCCGTCTTCCCTCCATCCTTGGTGTGTATATAAATGTATATATGTGATTTCAACGTACAACGACAATATATACATCATTTTTGTTTGATAATAATTAGATAAAACTAATTCTACAACCCCTCATAAACATTGAAACCACGACTATAAAATATAACAACAACCACGACATAACAGCTTTGGTTAAATATAATTTAATTAAATTATTGCTAGAGATTGATCCCTAATATTTTATCTCACTCCTTAACCAGGGAGAAAATGTCCTCGGACTCGGACAATATTGATAAGGAGAGAGTGTATCCATACTTGGAAAGTCGTTCCAGTTAACATGGTATATAAAAGGCAGTAAGAGGTAACTTGTTACTCCTACGAACGACATTGTCAGTTAGCCTTCAATAGCGAGGGAAGAAGGCTGGGTGTTTTTTCTCCTATCACATAACACATACATTTGTCATTCATTAGATATCAATATAGAAGAGAAAGAAAAAATTGAGAGCTTCACTCTTTTAAAAGTAACATTTATTACATTAGAGCAAAATCATGAATTAACGATAGTTTGTGACACTAAACATGGAAACACTGCGAACAATTTTGAGACAAGCTAATTACTATGAGGACAAATCTTCAACGCCAAGATATTTCTAAAGAAAACTGAAATGAGAAATTGATTGAAATGGAACAATTATTGAGACACCTTACAATATTTTTCGGAATATGTCTTACCTTATTTTGAAGAAATAAATGTTTCGGGAAAGAGTTAATAAGAAGCTATATATATATATACATTGCTTATATATATATATACTTTAATTATTATATTTGTACAACGAAGTTATAAAAAGGAAGCATGATTTGGTATCGAATGTGGAGCAAAAAACGAGCTTCTTATACCCCTCACAGAAGAATTGTGAATATGTATGAATATGAATTGAAAGATGGCTAACCATGTTGAAGCAAAAGAGGGAGACGGATAATAGAAATAATAAAACATTCTGTTCCCTAGCTAATTGCTGAAAAATCTAAAATTCTAGATGAATATGTATGATACCACTGAGAAAATTGTCAACCGACATCTGTAAAAACGGTGAGGCTCTTGAAGCAACCAAGAGAAGAAGAAAACAGAAAACACTATAATTATTTAAGGATCTATCTTGTGAAAGAAATGTGAACTTTTGTAAATTTAGAGGAGATAAATCTTAGGGGAGCAGGATAAAAATATAAAGACTATTTAAATATTAGTACACTATTCGATATAAATGTCAAGACTTGAAAATATCAACATTAGTTCACTATACCAAGGACAAACACTTAGAATTACAACTTTGGAGGAGATTAATCAAACGAGTGACATGATAGAAATATTTAAAATAATGAAAGCACTTCAAAATACAGAATTGGGGAAGAAAATGAAAATTAATAGATATATAAACCTACTTTCTATTTTCGAAGCTTAATTGACGTGGTGGCGTTCATACCCTTCTCAGTCTTATTAATACCGCAAAGGTGTCGACATGTCTTTTACTATTCTGTAGTTTTCAGAAAATATATGATTTTATTTTTATCTCTTTTGGTTTGATTTGAAGCTATAACCACCTGATGTCCTTCAACTGTCATACCTCAGTGTCTAGATGGTGGCCTGGCTTGATGGTTTCTAAACAGATAGCCCTTTAAACTTGTGTTGCGTATGCAATAATCGTATCAGCAAATGATGATGGGACCATGTTGAAGCAACAAAGTACCAGTAATGCACTGGGTAATTGCTGGCCTTGTGCCTAAAGTAGAAACAGTTATGTGCATCCTTCCAAATTCGATATGGTAAGCTATGTTCTTTTTATCAGCTTCGGCTTTTATTTATAAACGTTTATGTACGTACGAGTCTAGATAAGCGTACGTATGTATACCTGTTTAAGCTTGTGTGTATATAAGTATTTATAATAATTGTTTCTACGTTTGGCACAAGGCCAGCAATTACCCAGTGCATTACTGGTACTTTATTTTATCGAGCCTGTAAGGATGAAAGGCAAAGTTAACCTCGGCGGGATTTGAACTCAGAATGGCAAGGGCCGTAACTCTATACGTCAAAGCATGGCGTCCGACCCTCTACTGATACTGCCAATCCACCGCCCTCTAAACAACGCCTTTCATCCTTACGGGGTCGATAAAATAAAGTACCAGTAATGTACTGAGTAATTGCTGGCCTTGTGCCTAAAGTAGAAACAATTATAAGTATTTATAATAATGTTGTCCTCCCCACTTTATTGTGACAACTACTACTATTAATAATTTTAACAATATTTTTATTATTAATTCCACACGTCTCTTATCCTCAACACTTGCTATGGCTTTCCCTCTTACATGTGATATATACTTACTATATATTTACTAATCAGCATTTAATGGAAGGTGTAGAGATGTGTGACGGGACATCTGGCGGAATCCTTAGTGGCGACATGAGAACTCCGTACACCTGTGCACCCGTATATATTTATATGTGTGTGAGTGTGTGTGTTCATAAGCCCAAATGTCTATGATTATAAGGTAACCCTATGTGTGTTATGTCCATTTCCACATGGCATCTCTGGTCTTCGATGTTGTCGCCGCCTGCTTTACGTAGCATCTGAACTATCTAATATTTATTCAGAGAGGTTCTCCCGTCATATCGCAAATATTCCTTTCTGACTCACGGAATACTTGTCTAGCATTATCGAGTGAAAGATATAAAAGATATCTCTGATGTTTCTATGTATGTATGTAGGGACCTAGGGAGTTGTAGAGGTCCCACATTGACATTCGGGGTGTTCGGGGCATTTTGTATAAGGTGACAGATCCGATCTCTACCCCAGATAGGTTATGTTTTCCTGAGACGGATATAGAGTGAGAGAAAGGAATTAAGAGATATAGAAGAATTGACCCCAGTACTACACTGCTACTTCGTTCTAACTACCTCGAATGGTTCAATATTGGAACAAAATCTTTGATGTACCTATATAAGTCATACCAGTTCTATTTGTGTGTTTATGTACATATCTGTTTCCGTCAGTGTACGTAGAGTAGCAAGTTCGGTTTTCACACGAGCAAGCAAAGCATGTGTCCTGATGGTTTGTCAATCGTTATTATGCTGGTATATATGTGTTTTTAATATATATGTATGAGTATTTGCATAGAAGTGTTTATGCATGTATATTATATATATATATATATATATATATATATATATTAAAGAGAAGATATGTATCATAAGAAAAGAGGAGACAAAAAAGTGTGGTACAGTATACTAGACGCCAGTAGCCGAAGCGAGGTGTGCTCAATGCTTAAGGTGCAGAGTTAAATATTAAAGAAGGGTTATTATTTAATGAATATATATGTGTACGTATATATGAAATCGCCCAGGTTGGGAAACCCTGGGGTAAGCTAAATAAAGATGGAGTTGAGAGATCAGTTTTTAAATAATTATCCCTTCCCTACTTCCCCTTGTCTGTAGACTGTATTCTAAATATTATATAACAACCTTAATACTTAATAATATAGACATGAAAATATAAATGTTAATACAGTATTCCAGAAGTAAAATATAGATCTAATGGGAAGAGGTGAGATTAAAGGTAAATGACACCTCTCATTTGCAATATTTTTATTGTATTGTTGTATCCAAGTATTATAGATGATTTAAATTTTATTTTGTATAAAAAGAAATATCATTGTTTCTACATTTGACACAAGGCCAGCGCATGACTGGTACTTTATTTTATCGACGCCGTAAGGATGAAAGGTAAAGTTAACCTCAGCGGGATTTGAACTCAGAGCGTAAAGGGCCGTGACTCTATGCTGCAAAGCATGGTGTCCGACTCTCTACTGATACTGCCAATCTACTGCCCTTAAAATTGTATTATATTTCTTATAAAAAGAAATATAATACAATATTTACAGAACGAAAGCACAAACAAATATATAATATAATATAATATAAAGGAAAGGGAAAGGAAAAACAAAAGAAAAAAAAACACAGAAGCTAGATGTTTCGACAGCTAGATCCGAACTAATTTATTTGCAACATTTTTTTATATGAAATCGTATGTCGAAACAAATTATATTTGGGAAGGGTCATATTGTTATAGTATTGCCAGAAATATATAATAAAACAGTTTGGGTTGGGTTGGTTTTGGCTTCCGTATATTCTACATCCCGATAGTTAATTTAGCTGGCAATCAATGTTTACCATTGATTGACCAACTGTTTATATATATATATATTTATTTATAGTCTGAATTCTTTCATCACACACTTGTGACATCATCAGTGATATTATTGTTTCCTCCCGTTGTATTGTAATGTTTACTTATTCAATTGTTTATTTATTTGTCTCGATTTCCGAATGTGTTTCTATGCGCGTTTTCTGTTTGGTTTGTGTTCGTGTTTGTATTCTATCTTTGGTCACTAGTGTGTATTTGTATGGTTGTTGTTGTTCCATTGAAGTTTTCTGTTCTACTTCGGTTTTCTTGGTTCTATTTCAGTTGCTTCCCTAATTCAGGGATTTTATAGTAGATCCTGGCTTTTCTACCACTTTAATCTTTCTTATGGCCTTTGATTGGTTGTTGTACCATCATTACAATACAACAGGAAGAAACAATAGTATCACTGATCTCACAGGTGTGTGACGAAAGAACTCTGGGAGACTATGTATATATATATAAAACTGTTGGTCAATCAATAAAACATTGATTGCTAGTTAAATTAACTATAGGGATAGATATAAAATATATGGAAGTGAAATCCAACCCAAACCAAAAAGTGAGTTTTATTATTTCTGGCAATATAATAATATCCCCCACCCCTATATATATTTATATATACATATATATATATATATATATATATAGGGGTGGGGGATATTATTATATTTCCAGAAATAATAAAACTCACTTTTATTTATATATATATATATATATATATATATATAGTAATAATAATAAATTTGAAGACTAAAATCCAAAGAGGGCTCGATAAGGATAAATATATATCAAATATATAAGAACCGTAGAGCAAATATTTATTAAAATAACAGATCCCGTTAAGGGTGAAAGCAGCGATTCTTTGCTTAAACTTTAATCTGTTATTTTAATAAATATATATATATATATATATATATATATATATTTGTGTATGTATATGTATTCCCCATTTCTCTTTTTCTATTTAGCATCTATTTATTTTTGAAATAACTTTTTATAGTAATGGGCTAGAATGGTTTGACGTTGTACCTCTGTAGTTAGACGACTTAGATTTTCCATGCATTATGGCGTGAAACGACAGAGTACAAGACTCCACCCTGGACAGGGCGCCAGTCTATCGCAGGGTTAAACCCCCATCTATTGTTGGTACTCATTTTCAGCTGAGTTTACTGGAGCAACGTGAAATGAAGTGTTTTGCTCAAGAACACAACACAGAACCCAGGAATCGAACCCACGATGTTATGATTGTAAGTCCAAGACCCTTACCACTAGGCCACGTGCCTCCACACACACACACACACACACACACACACACACACACACACACACACACACACACACACACACACACACACACACATGTTACCCTTCTACAACTGCACGCATACTGATATCCCCCCCTGTTCAAAAGCCCCCACACTATCTCCATGTTAGCCCCCCACACACACTCTCGCCATGTTTGCCCCTCCCCGCCCCGCCCACACACTCGATCGCCATGTTTGCACCCCCCACCACACTCTCGCCATGTTTCCCCCCACCACCACCGCACTCTTCATGTTAGCCCCCCACATACACACACACCACACTCTTCATGTTAGCCATATTACCTCCACATTGTTGATGTTAACCCTATATTCTCTAAATTAACCCCCACGCAAAAAATTACCCCCCTACTCACACACACACTGTTCATATAACAAATATTGTTTTAATTTTGTAGTGACCCAGTCCCGTCCTGGCAACCTTACAGAAGAAGGGGACGTCATTGTTCTGGCTGACCACACCAATATCCACCCATTTGCCCTCTGTCAACATAAACGTAAATATTATCTCTGAGATTGGTCTGGCTGTCTACCATCTCCAGTTTAAACTGACCGGAGATGGTAAACAACACTGTATATCTATGGTAAGTATTGATGGTTTATATTAAGGCTGTGTATATGTATGTTTGTGTGTGTGTTTGTGTGTATTTAACACTTTAGCATTCACATTACTCTATATCTACTATTGTATTTTCACAGTAAAGATTTGATCTCACATAATTATTCACATCGAATCTGAGATTTTGATATTATTTACTTTGAAAACAATACCTTAACATCAGTATGTGTGGCGAGTTACGGTCGGTTTGAACAGAAAGAGGTGAGAGAATTCTGGCCAGATATGGCCGGTTTAAATGCCAAAGGGTTAAACATGCGTATGTGTTCTCTCTCTCTCTCTCTCTCTCTCTCTCTCTCTCTCTCTCTCTCTCTCTCTCTCTCTCCAGTCTCTGTCCCTCTCTCTGATGAGATGGGCTCCACCAGGTTTATAAATGCCCAAGGCACACTCTACATCTCTATGGCGCCCCGACTCCTCCAAGAGTTGGGGTACACACACACACACATGTGCAAGGAGAAGGGAGAGAGAACGTGAGATGGGAGACACACATACATGCATGTGTCTCTCCCATCTCGGGTTCTCTCTCTCTTCTACTTACACACAGACACGCACGCGCACACACACAGTCTACAGTCAACACACACACACAATCTACATTCTCCCTCCCTTCCTTCCCTCAGCCACAATAACCTTCCACCACAAATACAGGGTGACCCCCCAAAATGCATACACATATTTATAAGAATATTGTTGAAGCGTGTATACATTTTGGGGGGACACCCTGTATATGATACATAAAGTAAATAAATAAAACTCATAAATTAACCTTCTGACCCCTGGTGGTATTTCTTTCTTAGTAGGAGGAAACAACTGGTCACTACCAAATAGAAATTTAAGTGCCAGAGGGAAGGAGTGATGCTATTGATCAAACACAAGCCAGGAGTATCATCTGCCCCTCTCCTGTACTGAAGGAGTCTACCAGTGTTGATATTTATACCAACAGGTTTGTTATATCTATATTATCTATACATATTAGTATATTGGTCAAGTAGTATATTTGAATCTTATATATATATATCTTTTCATACGTCTGAGTTTTCCTGCTTGCAAGGGTGGGACGGGTCCTATTCAGCACAGCATCTCTCCATCGTCACTGTCCTTCGTCGTCATCTGTGAGTTTCAGCGATCTGAGGTCAGCTCTCACCACTCCCGCCCATGATTTTCGTGGTCTTCCTCTACTGCATCTTCCTTCTACTGGGATTTCTTGGCACTTCTTTACCCAGCGGTCATCCTCCATGCGCATCACATGTCCATACCATCGCAGTCTTCTCTCCTGCACACCACAACTTATCCCTCTTATACCCAGTTTCTTTTTCAACTCGTCTCTACTTGGTCGTTCACACACATTGACATTGCACATCCAACGGAGCATGCTTGATTCATTTCTCTCCAGCCGTCGCATATCCTCCGCAGTTGCTACCCATCTCACACAGGCATCATATAACTGGCTTTTCGTTCGTAGGGAGAAACCCTTTGTCAACAGAATGATATAGAAATGACTCCTACAGGACTAGAACTTTCATTTCAAGGAAATCGGGGCTTTCCTGATGATTTCCTTCGAATGAAATATTTCTAGTCCTGTAGATACTATTTCTATATTATATTTTGTATATACTCTACTAATGTATTGAGTACTTTACCTATTGTGGTTTCCCCCTCGATTGAACCAGAGACTCTCTCACACACATAATATATATATATATATATATAATCACAATTTAATGTCCATTTTTCTACGCTAGCATGGGTTAGACGAGTTGTCCTATTGTGGGCAATGCCAGGTCAGGTGACCATGTCTTGCTCATACAGAACTGATCTTGGCTTCGCTTTAACAGCTGGAAGCCTTTCAAAACGCTAACCTCATTTACAGTGAGTACTGTTTATTTTGTATGTCGTGACTCCTACACCTTGGTCAAAATCAGTGACTCCTACACCTTGGTCGGAGCAGTGATCTCTAGTTTTCTTTCAAACTATATTTTTTTTCTTAAATTTAATTAAAAGAAATTTTATTAGATTTAGTTTCGGATAATTCTGTTTACATAAATAGCAAATCTTTTGATAATTTATGTAAAGTAAATATTGTATATACTTGTATATATGTCGATAAATGTGACAAAATATTGATGGTAAAATAGGGAGGAGGACTTGTCTTCGAGGTCAATATTTTGATTTCACCAACTTAAAAATTATATGTAAATGAGGTGCTAAAATATTTTCGCTTTGCACCAGTTTCACTTTGGAGGTGAATATTACACCAGTTTCACTTTGGAATATTACACCAGTTTCACTTTGCAATATTACACCAGTTTCACTTTGGAATATTACACCAGTTTCACTTTGTAGGTGAATATATTACACCAGTTTCACTTTGCAGGTGAATATATTACACCAGTTTCACTTTGCAGGTGAATATATTACACCAGTTTTACTTTGCAGGTGAATATATTACACCAGTTTTACTTTCGATGTGGATATATTACACCAGTTTCACTTAGCAGGTGAATATATTACACCAGTTTCACTTAGGAGGTGAATATTACACCAGTTTCACTTGAGAATATTACGTTTCACTTTGGAATATTATACCACTTTCACTTTGGTGGTGGATATATTACACCAGTTTCACTTTGGAGGTGTATATTACACCAGTTTCACTTTGGAATATTACACCAGTTTACACTTTGGAGGTGAATATTACACCAGTTTCACTTTGGAATATTACACCAGTTTCACTTTGGAATATTACACCAGTTTCACTTTGTAGGTGAATACTGCACCAGTTTCACTTTGGAGGTGGATATATTACACCAGTTTCACTTTGCAGGTGAATATATTACACCAGTTTCACTTTGGAATATTACACCAGTTTACACTTTGGAGGTGAATATGACACCATTTTACACTTTGGAGGTGAATATTACACCAGTTTCACTTTGGAATATTACACCAGTTTACACTTTGGAGGTGAATATTACACCAGTTTCACTTTGGTATATTACACCAGTTTCACTTTGGAATATTACACCGGTTTCACTTTGGAATATTACACCAGTTTCACTTTGCAGGTGAATATATTACACCAGTTTCACTTTGCAGGTGAATATATTACACCAGTTTCACTTTGGTGGTGGATATATTACACCAGTTACACTTTGGAGGTGAATATTACACCAGTTTCACTTTGGAATATTACACCAGTTTCACTTTGGAGGTGAAATTTATATTTGCTATTATATTTGATGATTTTAATGAATATGGCCTTGAAATCAATCAGAAAATGGTAACTCATTACATAAAGAAGTGAAATTAAAACTATACTCTAAATGACACTTAAAACATTTTAAATATCAAAATATTAAAACTTCATAAATATATTCTCCACTCATGAGAATTTCAAAACTGTCCTCTGTTGATTAGCCACCATGGCTTATAAATGGGGTTTGGATTCTGGCCTATTTCTCAAATAAAAAAGGAATCGGCTTATAATTGAGTATATATAGTAATTAGGGCAAGTTAATTTAGGGTATTTTAAAGATTATGTGACTCCTTTTTACTCCAGTCCACTCATTAACACAGCACATTAAACACTCACACATACACACAATTACACCAGATACTCCACACATGTACTCGCACACCACGCCATACACATCACTCACCACACATTATGCTCTACACACCACACATTATACTCTACACAACGCACATTACCTTCTACACACCACACCACACACATCACCAAACTACACCCTCGGACGCCATGCTTTGACGCATAGAATTACGCCCCTTTCCATTCTGAGTTCAAATCCGGCCGAGGTTAACAGTCTTTCATTCTTACGGGGTCGATAAAATAATTTACCAGTGGGTAATTGCTGGACTTGTGCCAAAAGTAGAAACAATTATATTAGTTTCTGTATATTTTCTATCGTGTGTAGTTATCATGTCGAACCATTCCTATAATTGTAAAATCTAAAAGTAGTCAAACTTTATTTGACATCACAAAAAGGTAAGTCTCCCTCCTCTCTCGCCTCTCTCTTGTTTCACTCCTCTCTCCCTCCCCTCTCTCTTGTTTCACTCCTCTCTCCCTCCTCTTTCTCTTGTTTCACTCCTCCCCTCCCTCCCTCCCCCCTGTCTTGTTTCACTCCTGTCCCTCCTCTCTTGTTTCACTCCTCGTTTCACTCCTCTCTCCCTCCTACCTCTCCTCTCTCCCTCCTACCTCTCTTGTTTCACTCCTCGTTTCACTCCTCTCTCCTTCCTCTCTACATCCTCTCTTGCTTCACTCCCCTCTCCCTCCTTTCTCTCTTCTTTCACTCCTCTCTCCCTCCTCTCTCTTCTTTCACTCCTCTCTCCCTCCTCTCTCTTCTTTCACTCCTCTCTCCCTCCCCTCTCTTGTTTCACTCCTCACTTCCTCCTCTCTCTTCTTTCACTCCTCTCTCCCTCTTGTTTCACTCCTCTCTCTCTTATTTCACTCCTCTCCTTCTTCTCTCTTGTTTCACTCCTCTCTCTCTCTCGTTTCCCTCCTCTCTCTTGTTTCACTCCTCGTTTCACTCCTCTCTCTCTTGCTTCACTCCGCTCTCTCTTGCTTCACTCCGCTCTACCTCCCCTCTCCCTCCTCTCTCCCTTGCTTCACTCCCCTCTCCCTCCTCTCTCCCTTGTTTCACTCCTCTCTCCCTCCTCTCTCGTGTTTCACTCCAGTCCCTCCTCTCTCCCTTGTTTCACTCCTCTCTCTCGTTTCTCTCCTCTCTCCTCTCTCTCCCTCCCCTCTCTTGTTTCACTACTCTCTCTCTCCTTCCTCTCTCTTGTTTCACTCCTCTCTCTCTCTTTTCCCTCCTCTCTTGTTTCACTCCTCGTTTCACTCCTCTCTCTTGCTTCACTCCGCTCTACCTCCTCTCTCCATCCTCTCTTGCTTCACTCCCCTCTCCCTCCTCTCTCCCTTGTTTCACTCCTCTCTCCCTCCTCTCTCGTGTTTCACTCCTCTCCCTCCTCTCTCCCTTATTTCACTCCTCTCTCTTGTTTCTCTCCTCTCTCTCCCTCCCCTCTCTTGTTTCACTACTCTCTCCCTCCTCTCTCCTTCCTCTCTCGTTTCACTCCTCTCGCTCTCTTTTCCCTCCTCTCTCTCTTGTTTCAATCCTCTCTCTCGCCCCTCTCCCTCCTCTCTCTCTTGTTTCACTCCTCTCTCTCGCCCCTCTCCCTCCTCTCTCTCTTGTTTCACTCCTCTCTCCCTCCCCTCTCTCTTGTTTCATTCCTCTCTCCCTCCCCTCTCTCTTGTTTCATTCCTCTCTCCCTCCTCTTTCCTCTCCTTCCTCTCTCGCTTCACTCCTCTCTCCCTCCTCTCTCTCTTGTTTCACTCATCTGTCCCTCCTCTCTCTTGTTTCACTCCTCGTTTCACTCCTCTCTCCCTTGTTTCCCTCTTCTCTCTCTCCTCTCTCTTCTCCCCCTCCCCTCTCTCTTTCACTCCTCTCTCTCTCCTCTTTCCTCTCTCGCTTCACTCCTCTCTCCGTCCTTCCACTCCTCTCTCCTCTCTCCCTCGCCTCTCTTGTTTCACTCCTCTCTCCCTCCTCTCACTCTTGTTTCACTCCTCTCTCTCTTGTTTCACTCCCTCCTCTCTCTCTTGTTTCACTCCGCTCTCCCTCCTCTCGCCTCTCTCTTGTTTCACTTCTCCCTCTTCCTCCCTCCTCTCTCCCTCCCCTCTTCCTCCCTCCTCTCTCCCTCCCCTCTTCCTCCTCTCTCTCTTCTTTCACTCCTCTCTCCCTCTTATTTCACTCCTCTACCTCGCCTCTCCTTCCTCTCTCTTGTTTCACTCCTCTCGTTTCCCTCCTCTCTCCCTCCTCTCTCTTGCTTCACTCCTCTCTCTCCCTTGTTTCACTCCTCTCTCCTCTCCCTCCCCTCTCTCTTGTTTCACTCCCCTCTCCCTCCTCTATCGCTTCACTCCCCTCTCCCTTCTTTCACTCCTCTCTCCCTCCTCTCTCTTGTTTCCCACTCCTCTCTTGTTTCACTCCTCTCCCCCTCCCCTCCCTCCATCCCCTCTCCCTCGTTTCACTCCTCTCTCCCTCCTCTCCCTCCATCCCCTCTCCCTCGTTTCACTCCTCTCTCCCTCGTTTCACTCCTCTCTCCCTCCTCTCTCTCTTGTTTCACTCCTCGTTTCACTCCTCTCTCTCTTGTTTCACTCCTACCTCTCCCTCCTCTCTCCCTCCGCTCTTCCTCCTCTCTTTCTTCTTTCAGTCCTCTCTCCCTCTTGTTTCACTCCTCTCTCCCTCTTGTTTCACTCCTCTCCCTCGCCTCTCATTCCTCTCTCTCTCGTTTCACTCCTCTTCTTTCACTCCTCTCTCCCTCCTCTCTCTTGTTTCACTCCTCTCTCGTGGTTCACTCCTCTCTCCCTCTTCTCTCTCGTTTCACTCCTCCTCTCTCCCTCTTCTCTCTCGTTTCACTCCTCTTCTTTCACTCCTCTCTCCCTCCTCTCTCTTGTTTCACTCCACTCTCACTTGTTTCACTCCTCTCTCTCTGGTTTCACTCCTCTCTCCCTCTTCTCTCTTGTTTCACTCCTCTCTCCCTCCTCTCTCTCTTGTTTCACTCTTCTCCCTCCTCTCTCTTGTTTCACTCCTCTCTCTCTTCTTTCACTCCTCTCTCCCTCTTCTCTCGTGTTTCACTCCTCTCTCCCTCTTCTCTCTCGTTTCACTCCTCCTCACTCCCTCTTCTCTCTTGTTTCACTCCTCTCTCCCTCCTCTCTCTTGTTTCACTCCTCTCTCCCTCCTCTCTCTCTTGTTTCACTCCTCTCTCCCTCCTCTCTCTCGTGTTTCACTCCTCTCTCCCTCTTCTCTCTCGTTTCTCTCCTCTTCTTTCACTCCTCTATCCTTCCTCTCTTGTTTCACTCCTCTTCTTTCACTCCTCTCTCCTTCCTCTCTCTTGTTTCACTCCTCTCCCTCCTTTCACTCTTGTTTCACTCCTCTCTCTCTCTCTTATTTCACTCCTCTCTCTCTTGTTTCACTCCTCTCTCTCTTGTTTCACTCTCTCCCTCCTCTCTCTCGTGTTTCACTCCTCTCTCCCTCCTCTCTCTTGTTTCACTCTCTCCCTCTTCTCTCTCGTGTTTCACTCCTCACTCCCACCTCTCTCTTGTTTCACTCCTCGCTCCCTCCTTTCACTCATGTTTCACTCCTCTCTCTTGTTTCACTCCTTTCACTCCTCTCTCCCTCTCTTGTTTCACTCCTCTCTCCCTCCTCTCTCTTCTTTCACTCCTCTCTCCCTCTTTTCTCTTGTTTCACTCCTCTCGCTCCTCTCTCTTGTTTCACTCCTCTATCCCTCCTCTCTCTCTCTTCTTTCACTCTCTTCTTTCACTCCTCTCTCCTTCCTCTCTCCCTCTTCTCACTTGTTTCACTCCTCTCTCCCTCCTCTCTCTCTTCTTTCACTCCTCTCTCCCTCTTCTCTCGTGTTTCACTCCTCTCTCCCTCTTCTCTCTCGTTTCACTCCTCCTCTCTCCCTCTTCTCCTGTTTCCCTCTTCTCTCTCGTTTCACTCCTCCTCTCTCCCTCTTCTCTCTCGTTTCACTCCTTCTTTCACTCCTCTCTCCCTCCTCTCTCTCGTTTCACTCCTCTCTCCCTCCTCTCTCTCGTTTCACTCCTTCTTTCACTCCTCTCTCCCTCCTCTCTCTCGTTTCACTCCTTCTTTCACTCCTCTCTCCCTCCTCTCTCTTGTTTCACTCCTCTCTCCCTCTTCTCTTGTTTTACTCCTCTCTCCCACCACTCTTTCTTGTTTCACTCCTTTCACTCTTGTTTCACTCCTCTCTCTATCCTCTCTCTCTTGTTTCACTCCTGTCTCTCTTGTTGCACTCCTCTCTCTTCTTTCACTCCTCTCTCCCTCCTCTCTTGTTGCACTCCTCTCTCTTCTTTCACTCCTCTCTCCCTCCTCTCTTGTTTCACTCCTCTCTCCCTCCTCTCTTGTTTCACTCCTCTCTCCCTCCTCTCTTGTTTCACTCCTCTCTCTTCTTTCACTCCTCTCTCTCTCTTGTTTCACTACTCTCCCTCTCCTCTCTCTTCTTTCACTCCTCTCTCCCTCCTCTCTCTCTTCTTTCACTCCTCTCTCCCTCTTCTCTCTCGTTTCACTCCTCTCTTCTTTCACTTCTCTCTCCCTCCTTTCACTCTTGTTTCACACCTCTCTCCCTCCTCTTTCTCTTGTTTCACTCCTCTCTTGTTACACTCTCTCACTCCTCTCTCTCTTGTTTCCCTCCTCTCACTCTTCTCTCCCTCCTCTCTCTTGTTTCACTCCTCTCTCCCTCTTCTCTCTCGTGTTTCACTCCGCTCTTCTTTCACTTGTCTCACTCCTGTCTCTCTTGTTTCACTCCTGTCTCTCTTGTTTCACTCCTCTCTCTTGTTTCACTACTCTCTCCCTCCTCTCTCCCTCCTCACCCTATTCTCTCACTCCTCTCTCCCTCCTCACCCTATTCTCTCACTCCTCTCTCCCTCCTCTCTCTCTTGTTTCACTACTCTCTCCCTCCTCTTGTTTCTCTCCTCTCTCTCTTGTTTCTCTCCTCTCTCCCGTTTCACTCCTCCCTCCCTCTCCCTCCTCCCTCCCTCTTCTCTCTTGTTTCACTCCTTCCTCCCCTCTCTTGTTTCCCTCCTCTCCCTTGTTTCACTCCTCTCTCCCTTCTTTCACTCCTCTCTCCCTCCTCTCTCCCTCCTTTCACTCCTCTCTCCCTCCTCTCTCTTCTTTCACTCCTCTCTCCTCTCTCTTTCACTCCTCTCTCCCTCTTCTCTCTCGTGTTTCACTCCTCTCTTGTTTCACTCCTCTCTTCTTTCACTTCTCTCTCCCTCCTTTCACTTTTGTTTCACTCCTCTCTCTTGTTTCACTCCTCTCCCTCCTCTCCCTTCACTCCTCTCACCTCCCTCTCTCTCTCCCTCCTCTTGTTTCTCTCCCCTCTCTTTTCTCTTCCTTCCTCTCATCTCTGACTTTCTTGTTTCTCTCGTCTCCTCCTTACCCTCTCGTTTCTCTCTCAGAAGAATTGTGAATATGTAAGAATTGGAAGATGGCTAACCATGATGAAGCAAAACAGCGAGACGGATAATGGAAATAATAAAACGTTCTTTTTCTTAACTAAATGCTGAAAAATCTAAAATCTTGGAGACAGGATAAAAATATAAAGACTATTTAAATATTAGTACACTATTCCATATAAATGTCAAGACTTGAAAATATCAACATTAGTTCACTATACCAAGGATAAACACTTTGATTAATCTCCTCCAAAGTTATAATTCTAACGAGTGACATGATAGTACAATGGTCATCTCTTCTTATATTTCTATGTATAACATAACAATGCTCCTTACATTTATCCCAGGTATATAGAGGGATGTTCCGATGTCCACTGTTTGTAAAATAATGCAATAAGGAAACGCCATCATCCAGTAAACTTTAGTAATACTCCAATAACGTCTCAGCCGCAATTTACGGTAGAAAATAGTAAGAAAAATAAGTCACACTCAGCAGTTAATGCAGTGAAAACAAACAATAACAATATTATTACTAAATAATTATAATTTCTTACATTCAATAATTCTTTTTCTTAAACACGTAATTTATTTCAAATTTGTCGTATCATATATATACTGTTTGTGTGTCTTTGTTTGTCAAGTGATTGACGGGGTGAAGCCGATCGATTAAATTGAACCTATAAAAATGACTGGTACTCTATTTTTCTGCTATAAAATTGTAAATTAATATCCACCGAGAACACAAAGGTGGTGTAATATCATTTAAAAATTAGAAATTGAGTTATAAATATAAATGTGTGTTCAGGGCTTAGATGTTCAGTGTGTAACAGGGTTATTGGTATTAAGTAACATAAAATGTCGTTAGGAGTTCAATATTTAGCTGGGGATATAGAATTTCTTTAAATTATTTCTTGTACCAGTAGCGAACTGGGATCGAAACCATTATGTTATTCGGACGAAAGAAATATACAAGCTTAGCTCAATCTAGTTGGAGTTACGGGACATTATTGCAAAGCACATCACTGTAGGTTCCAATCTTACATTGATAAAAGTGACGTTTAGCAATTTATTTGTAAGTCGCACACAGGATTTAGGTATGGCAGATTTGAAATTAGTGAACATTATTGCAGACGAAGTCATTGTAGGTTCAAATCAATTCTAGGGCGTTAAGAAATAAAATGAATATTTACTTAATGAAAGAGCCTGAATTATGAAAGACAAAGTCAACCCTTTCTAATAACAGCAACACTAAGAAAGGCATGCACGCCACAGTAAGTAAGGTACTCAATATATATCGGAGTATAAATATTTCATATAGAAATGTCTTCTACGGGACTAGAACTGTTTCATTCGGAAAAAAAATCATCAGGAAAGCCCTTGATTTCTTTCGAATGAAACCGTTCGTCCTGCAGAAGCCACACACACACATATGTATGTATATAAATATATGTGTGTATGTGTGTGTGTGTTCATAAGCCCAATTGACTATGATGATAAGGTCCCCCATCTTTGTATATTTATATGTCGATGTCTATTTCCACATGGCACATCTGGTCCTCGATGTTGTCACCGCCTGCTTTACGTAGCATCTTAACTATCTAATATTTATTCAGAGAGGTTCTCCCTTCATATCACAAATATTCCTTTCTGATTCACTGAAAACTTGTCTTGCATCATCGAGTAAAAAAGATCTAAAGAATCTGTCTGATGTTGCTATGTATGTATGTAGCGACCTATAACTTGTGAGGGAGTCCTAGAGGGCCCCACATTGACATTCAGGGTGTCTAGGGTACTTTGTAAAAGATGAGATCCCATCTCCACCCCCAGATCTCTTACAGAGTGAGAGAAAGGAATTGAGAAAAAGATATAGAAGAATCGACCCTAGTACTACACTGGTACTTGTTTCTAACTACCTCGAATGGTACAATAGCGAAACCTAAACTTTGATGTACCTATATAAGTCATACCTGTTCTATATGTGATGTTCGTACATATATGTATGTAAGTGTACCTGGCGTTGCAAGTTCGGTTTTCGTAAGTGTCTGAGAATTTTTACATGAGCAAGCATGTGTCCTGATGATTAGTCAATCGTTATTATGATGGTATATGGTATGTGCTTTTAATATATATGTATGTATATTTACATAGAAGTGAGTAAATATGAATGTATGGGTATATATAAATGAAAATGGTCTTTCTAATTGCTAATACTATCTATCGGACGAAACTCCAGGTAGAAGTATATATATGTGTGTGTGTGTGAAATCCTTGGTACAGTCAGGTATATTTAAAAAAAGGAAAAGAATGACTTCATTTGTAGTTCTAAATCAAATTGTTTAGAACTACAAGTCAAGTCATTCTTTTCCTTTTTTCAAATATATATATATATATATATATATATGAAAATATAATGGGAAGAGGTGAGTATTATAACTTTTATAAGAAATAAAGATCTAAAGACGAGTGATATAATTGTTAATACAGTATTCCAGAAGTAAAATATAGATCTAAAGACGAAAGAAAATTTCAACAACGAAATCGTAATGTACACCAACGAAAATATAAGTCTACAGAATAGATTAGTAAAATAAAGTTGGCGCAACTAAATAAGAGGTCACTTAACTTTACATATTTATATCGTGAAAAATGTTGATCTTCAGATATTAAATTATGGATGTGATTGTTTGTCTTTCTTTAAACATAGTCTTCTTTTTAAAATTAATTTTAGATTATTCGTAGCTCATCTCTGGTCTATTTTGATGGAGTCTACCTGTCCTGTTGATTGGTTTTATTTTAAAAGTGATCCATTAAAATGTTACGTAAAAGACACACCTTATGTTTATTCCAGGTATTTAGAGAGATGTCCACTGACAACAAAATAATACAATAAGGAAATGCCATCTTCCAGTAAAACTTGGTAATAATCCAGTCTCGTCAGTCACCATTTACAGTAAACAGTGGTAAGAACAAACAAAAACAAGAGAACTATTCAGCAGTTTATGAAGTGAATACATAAAATAAAAAAAAATTCCTGAATAAAATAAATATTTTACTTTCATTAAATTGTTTCTTTACTTTCTTTTATAAAACACAGCAATGTAGGTTCAAATCTTACTTGCATGTATATATATAGGAACCACGTACTAAGCTGGAATGTGTTATGACATTATTGCAGACGGAGTTGTTGTAGGTTCAAATCAAGCCTAGAGCAATGAGAAATAAAGTCTAGATTTACTTTACCTCACACATATTTCACGGTCATATGTCTATATATATATATATATATATATATATACATATATATATACATATACATATATATATACATACATACATATATATATATATATATATACATACATACATACATATAAATATATATATATATATATATACATACATACATACATATAAATATATATATATATGTAGACATATATACATATATATATATATATATATGTAGACATACATACATACATACATATATATACATATTCTTTCCTGAGACATTCTAACTACATGTCCATAGTATCAGAGCTGTGATCTCTCAGTTGGGAGAAGTAGCAGCTCTACCTGGAGTGACTCTCTGATCTACACACTTTATCAAGTAACGTTACTCCAAAGACCCTTTCGAGGAACCCCATTTTGGCTGCTTGTATTCGCTTTTAACTCTACTAACTCAGTACTAAGTTTAGTTAAATCTACTAAATACAGTGCAGTGCTGAAGCTCTAAAGTGCCATACTGTGGCACCCTAGTTCGGGAGTTCAATAGTGTGTTACTCTTGCTCCCTATTGCCATATACACATACATGTATATATACACACATATATATATAAACATACATGCTTACGTATATATATATATATATATATATATATATTACGTGTTGAAAATTCTTTCAGTTGATAAAACAACAATATGGCATTGAAATATATATTCAACCTCAAAATTGATTTATTTTCTATTGCAGACTTCCAATGTTATGTTTAGAATTGTTCCTGGCGATGTCTTTCTAAAGATGTGTAACATGTAATAGCAATGAAACAAGTGTTGATCAAATAAATAATTTATAAGCTGTTAAACTTGGTGACTTATTTCTTTGTTTTATATATATAAATAATTTATTTATATATATGTGTATAGATATATAAATAAATGTGTGTGTGTATATATACATATAAATATATATGTTTGTGTGTGTGTATATATATATATACATATAAATATATATGTTTGTGTGTGTGTGTATATATATATATATATACATATAAATATATATGTTTATGCGTGTCTGTATGTATATATATATATACATATAAATATATATGTTTATGCGTGTCTGTATGTATATATATATATACGGAATTATTGAATGTTACAATCTTCCCTATATTGATGAGAAGCTAATTCAACATTCAATTTATGAAAGCTAAGAGAAAACCGAACATCTGCAACAATATTGGTTTCATATTGAAAGTAGGTTGATATATATTCATTTTCAATGAGGTTTTAAATCCGTATTGGTGACCCAATGGTATGTATTAGAGGTGAATCCGTTCCTGGTCGTGAGTTCGATCTGAATCAGGATATAATCTCACTAAATCTTACATTTTTTTTCTCTTATAAAAGGGAAAAGTAAGACCCCCTTAATGTATGTCTTCATTGAAAACCAAACCAGGTCCTCCACCGTCTCTAATAACCCCCACTAGGCCACCGTAACAATAACAGCTACAGAACTAATTGAAATTTAATATATATGAAACTACTTTCTATTAGCAAGCTAAATAGATGTGGTTACATTCATGCTGGTTCCGTCTTATTAATACTACATAGGGCGGTGTATTGGCAGGGGCGGTGTATTAGCAGAATCGGTAGAGGTAAATGTAACTCTACAAACCCTGCTAAGGATTGAAACCCTGACTACACATTTACAGCAACAACAACGACATAATAATTTCTGGTTAATTGATTTATTAACCTTGTGTAATTCTTGGTAGAGATTGAACCTCGTCACTTTATCTCACTGTTTAGTCTTTCCAATTAACACCCTATATAAAAGGCAGTTTGTTTTGACTTCACACCTGATGTTCACAGTTGTCGAATACTTACCACTACTCATGCTAAACACACTGCCAGTTAGATCTGTGCAGCGATGAAGGAAGGTCGTGTTACTTCTACCTCTAAGGAACAACATACGTATGTTATCCATTAGAGAACAATACACAAGAGAAAGAATTAAATTGAGAATGTCAATCTTTGAAAAGGAAATTTTATTTCATTAACGAATTCAACGGCAATACATTGTACTGAAAGGAGAAATTAATTGTAAAGGAACCTTTATGGAGACATCTTACAATATTTTTGGGGATGTAAGACCCCCTTAGTTTTAAGAACAAATGTACAGAAACACGAAATAAGAAATTAATTGAAATGGAACACACATAGATTTTAAGACATGTTTATTTTCAAGACAAAATGATTGGGGGAAGAAAATATATTTCGAATATGTATGTTTTAATTGAAAGGTGGCTAACCATGTTAAAGGCAAAAAGTAGCAAGTGAGACGATAGGAATAATAATTTACCTAGCTAAATGCAAACAAATTTTAAATTATCGATGAATGATATTAGCGACACCACGTAGAGTATTCCGTAGGGACATGGACGCACGACAGAAAATATTGAAAGAATCCAGAGAAGAACAAAAAATAAAACAAAAGAATTAAGATGTAAAAACTTAGGAATTGCAACTTGGGGAGACATGATAGAAATATTTAAGATGATGGAAGGACTTGAAATTACGGAAGAAAATGTAAATCTAAGAAGAGGATACCATTATACTGTTTATACGATACAATGCTCTAAAGACATCAGAAAATATATATTTCTCAGAGATATTAGTGAATGGAATAGTTTAAATGATGGAGTAGACAACAGTAAATGATAAAAAGATATGACAGATGAAGAACGAATGCATTAAAATATGTGATGCTGAGTAAAAGTGAGCAGAAAGCATTGTAGTGAATTTGATCATGCTATGGCAATAAGAAAAGAACTCAGTAAATCTCGCAACGCTTCAAAATATATCAACTAACTTAGAATGGTATCAACTGGCTTGGACATAACTACAGTTTAGTCGTCACTCCATGAATTTGTTAACGGTGAATATATTTTACATGAAAATATACAGAGATCCGTCTTCCATGATGTAGATTACGATAATGTCGGTGAAACTCATTAATTTACTTCAAATACTTTCATTATTGTATGTAGTTAAGTTCGTTAAAGATTTCGTGTACTAAAAACTTTCGTACTGTGTTTGTAGTCGGCTAAATATAAACTTGAAAATTCGTTAATTATGCCTGTCTTCCAATCTCATGTTGATAAAGTATAATATCAATCAGAATAATGTCATAGATTTTCTACATAATCGGAATGTCATTTCTAAAACTACGAATTACAAAACACAACACAAAAACATAATGTTTACCTTCGAAAGTATATGTCTATAAAATATGTATTATTAGAAGTAAGTTTTAAGAAAACGAGTCAGATGTGAGAGGAGGGGCATTAAACTATATTTATGTCGTTAAAAATGTCTAACCTCAGACATTAAATTGCGGCTGAGATTCTTTCTGCCATCGAGTGTTCCTTTGAACGTCAATTTTTAAATATTTGTCTTTCTTTAAAGATGGATTATCTTTTGAAAAACTAATGTTAGATTATTCGTGGTTGGTCTGTGTCGTTTGTTTTGAAATGGCATCTCTGTCTCATAGACAGGTCAAATTTGATCAAGTCGAACATGTCTTTAAAACGAAATATTGCGTAAAAGACTCACCTTATGTTTATCTCGGGTATTGCGGTAGATATCCCGATGTCTCCAGTTTGTAAAGTAATCCACAAAGCAAAAGACAACATCCAGTAAACCTTGGTAATCCAGTTTCGCCGTAGCCGCCATTTGCAATAGAATATAAGCAAAAACAAAAGGCCACACTGGACAGTTAATGTATTGAAAATCACAATAAAAATAAAACTACTGAATAAAAATGTCTTATAATCATTATTTAATTTTTTTCATTTATTTATTGCTAACACATACTTAAACTAATATATATATATATATATACACACATAGATAAACTCTTTGTTTGTAACTGAGGCAAAAGTCAGAAATTTACGGGGAGAATTCGATCGATTAAATTGATCCCACTATGTGACTGGTACTATACTTAATCTATCCAAAAATAAAAATGTTAAATTAATCGGGGCCAGATTTTCACCGAGATGAGAACACAAGGTGAAGTAATATCGTTTAAAAATTGAGGTGTTATTATTTTATCATTTAGTTACAAAGTCGTGTGAGACTTGGTAGTTAAGTATTTAATGTAGTTTGTGGTGCTGTCAGGAGTTCAATATTTAGCTGGGGATATAGAATTTCTTTTATTTTTAAGAAACGAAAAACATATACATATCGCTATTTAGTTGAAATTGTGTAAAATTACTGAAAAACATATCATTGTAGGTTCAGATCTTACACTGCTACATATATTATCTATATAGAAATCAGGTTTAACAATTTACGGGCGTATTGTACGAGGTGGGAATATTTTACACACACACACAAACCAGGTATGATAGATTTAAAGTTAGTAAATATTATTGTAGACGGGGACATTGTAGGTTCAAATCAACCGTAGAGCGATAAGAAACAAAGTGAAGATTTAATTTATGAAAGACCCAGGAGGATGAAAGACAAAGTCGACCCTTTTTAGTATTTATAACATTGAGTAAGGCATGAACGCCACCACATCAATTTTGCTTGAAAATAGTAAAGTAGATTTACAAATATTAATTTTCCATAACTTTTTGTAGCAAGTTTCGGTGGCCTGGTGGAAGGTATGAGAGACGGTGAAGATCCTGGTCTCGGGTTCAATCTTGGCCAGGACTAGAGGGGTCTTAATGAAAGAATTCAAATTTTTTTAATTTTATCTCTAGTAAAATGAAAAGCGTTAGTGTAGCTCCTGGCCGAGATTGAACCCTAGACCAGGATCTTCACCGTCTCTAACACATACCATTAGCACACAGAAACTGCCACAAAAGTACTATGAAAATTTATATTTATAAAGCTACTTTTCTATATCCAAGCAAACTTGATGTGGTGGCCTTCATGTCTTTTTCCATGTTATTCGCACTACCAACGACCGACCTTGTATTTTATTCCTCTGGAGCTTTCAGAAACCTACCTCGTATTTCCAAGCATAATAGATGTTGTGGCATCTATTTCTCAGCATTATCAATACTTCAAAAGGGTCGACATTGGATTTTTATTCTTCTGGCAATTTCAGAAAATATATCTTCACTTACTTTCTTTAAGGTTCATTTCATCCTACAACCCGATAATCTGCAGTGGCCTTCTTCAACTCTCATACCTCACTATTAAATTTATTGATGTCCTTCGTTAAAAATAACCTACTGTAATTCTTGATAGAGATTCAACCCTATCACTTTATCTCACTATTTATTCAGGGACCAAGATCGGAGAATGTTGATAAGGGCAGAAGATTGTATCCTTATTTGGTCCGACTTTCGAGTTAACCCGGTATAAAAATGGCACTATGTTGGGACTTAACGCTAAACACGTGATGTTCACCGTTGTCAGCTAAACACACTGCCAGTTTGCTATCTGCAGCGGTGAAAGAAGGTCGTGTTATTTCTACCTCTCACATACCACATACATTCTTTTATCGGTTAGATATATAGAAGAGATAGAATGAATATGAGAATGTCAGTCTTTTAAAAGTATAGTTTATTATATAAGAGCAAAATCTTGAATTAACGATCGTTTGTGACACTAAACGTAAAATGGACGAAGCAACAATACGAACATTGTAAAACAAATTAATTATTATAAGAAGGAGAAATGATTGCATCTTCAAGGGCCACACAATCTATTGAAAATCGAAATGAGATATTGATTGAAATGGAACACTCACGGAGACCTCATACGGCATTTTTCGGAATATATTGTTTTGAGGAAGAGTTATAAATAGGTATATACTTATACATGGCTAGTACAAACATATATAATTATCATATTCGTATATGCAGGTTTTAACATCGAATTTTTATGTAAAAATGTGTCTCTTGTTTCACCTACCCCAACAAAATCGGAATATGTAACAATTTGAATTTAAGGTTAACTAACCATCTCACATAAAAAAAACCCACAACACCAAGTCGGATTATAGGAATGATAAAATATTACTATACCTCCCAACATACAGAAATATTGAAACTCTAGATAAATGATATGTGTGATACTACTTAGAATATTATGTACAGGTATGGTCACCCGACTTCCGAAAGGAGAGAGAAGCTATTGAAGGAATCCAGAGAAGAAATAAGCATGAAATACCAGAATTATTAACAAATCTGTCTTGACAAGAAAGGTGTAAAAATCTAGGAATTACAACTTTGGAGGAGATAAAACTAAGGGGAGACACGACAGAAATATTTATGATAATGAAAGGACTTGAAATTACAGAAGAAAATGTAAGAAGAGGACACCATTATACTGTTTATAAGATACAATGCTCTAAAGACATCAGAAAATATATATTTCTCAAAGAGATATTAGTGAATAGAATAGTTTAAATGATGGTGTAGACGACACAACAGTAAATGATTATAAAAAGATATGGCAGATGAAGAACGAATGAATAGATTGAAATATGTGTGATGCTGAGTAAAAGTGAGCAGAAAGCATTGTAGTGAATTTGAACTTGTTATGCCTTCCAATCTCATATTGAAAACGTATAATATCAATCAGGATAATGTCATAGATTTTCTACATGATCGGAATGACAATTCTAAAACTACGAATTACTAGAAAAGATGAAAATATAAACAAAACACATTATAATGTATACCTTCGAAGGTATATCTCTATAAAATATGTATTATTGGAGGATTTGAGTAAAGGAATCGGATGTCAGAGGAGGGGCATTAAACTATATTTATGTCGTGAAAAATGTCTAACTTCAGACATTAAATTGGGGCTGAGGTTCTTTCTGCCATCGAGTGTTCCTTTGAACGTCAGTTTTTAAATATTTGTCTCTTTAAAGATGGATTATCTTTTGTAAAACTAATTTTAGATTATTCATGGCTGGTCTGTGTGGTTTGTTTTGAAACAGCATCTCTGTCTCGTAGACAGGTCAAATTTGATCAAGTGGAACACGAGTCTTTAAAACGAAATATTGCGTAAGAGACACACCTTATGCTTATCTCGAGTATTGCGGTAGATATCCTGATGTCTCCAGTTTGTAAAGTAATCCAAGAAGCAAAAGACAACATCCAGTAAACCTTGGTAATAATCCAGTTTCGCCGTAGTCGCCATTTGCAATAGAAAATAAGAAGAAACAAAAACAAAAGGCACACTAGGCAGTTAATGTATTGAAAATCATAATAACAATAAAACTACTGAATAAAAATGTCTTACTGTCATTATTTAATTTGTTTTATTTATTTATTGCTAACACATACTTTAATATATATAATATATATGTATATATATATATTTACACATACAGATACACCCTCTTTGTTTGTAACTGAGGCAAAAGGCAGAAATTTACGGGGAGAATTCGATCGATTAAATTGAATCCACTATGTGACTGATTTTATCTATCCAAAAATAAAAATGTTAAATTAATCAGGGCCAGATTTTCATCGAGATGAGAACACAAAAAGGTGAAGTAATATCAATTAAAAATTGCGGTGTTATTATTTTATCATTTAGTTACAAAGTCGTGCGAGACTTGGTAGTTAAGTATTTAATGTAGTTTGTGGTGCTGTCAGGAGTTCAATATTTAGCTGGGGATATAGAATTTCTTTTATTTTTAAGAAACGAAAAACATATACATATCGCTATTTAGTTGAAATTGTGTAAAATTACTGAAAAACATATCATTGTAGGTTCAGATCTTACACTGCTACATATATTATCTATATAGAAATCAGGTTTAACAATTTACGGGCGTATTGTACGAGGTGGGAATATTTCACACACACACAAACCAGGTATGATAGATTTAAAGTTAGTAAATATTATTGTAGACGGGGACATTGTAGGTTCAAATCAACAGTCGAGCGATAAGAAACAAAGTGAAGATTTAATTTATCAAAGACCCAGGAGGATGAAAGACAAAGTCGACCCTTTTTAGTATTTATAACATTGAGTAAGGCATGAACGCCACCACATCAATTTTGCTTGAAAATAGTAAAGTAGATTTACAAATATTAATTTTCCATAACTTTTTGTAGCAAGTTTCGGTGGCCTGGTGGAAGGTATGAGAGACGGTGAAGATCCTGGTCTCGGGTTCAATCTTGGCCAGGACTAGAGGGGTCTTAATGAAAGAATTCAAATTTTTTTAATTTTATCTCTAGTAAAATGAAAAGCGTTAGTGTAGCTCCTGGCCGAGATTGAACCCTAGACCAGGATCTTCACCGTCTCTAACACATACCATTAGCCAACAGAGACTGCCACAAAAGTACTATGAAAATTTATGTTTATAAAGCTACTTTTCTATATCCAAGCAAACTTGATGTGGTGGCCTTCATGTCTTTCTCCATGTTATTCGCACTACCAACGACCGACCTTGTATTTTATTCATCTGGAGCTTTCAGAAACCTACCCAGCATTTCCAAGCATAATAGATGTTGTGGCATTCATGTCTTTCTCAGAATTATCAATACTTCAAAAGAGTCGACATTGGATTTTTATTCTTCTGTCAATTTCAGAAAATATATCTTCACTTACTTTCTCTAAGGATCATTTCATCCTACAACCCGATAATCTGCAGTGGCCTTTTTCAACTGTCACACCTCACTAGTAAATTTATTGACGTCCTTCGTTAAAAATAACCTACTGTAATTCTTGATAGCAGATTTAACACTAAACACGTGATGTTCACCGTTGTCAGCTAAACACACTGCCAGTTTGCTATCTGCAGCCGTGAAAGAAGGTCGTGTTATTTTTACATCTCACATACCACATACATTCTTTTATCGGTTAGATAACAATATAGAAGAGATAGAATGAATATGAGAATGTCAGTCTTTTAAAAGTATAGTTTATTATATAAGAGCAAAATCTTGAATTAACGATAGTTTGTGAAGCTAAACTTAAAATGGACGAAGCAACAATTGTATGACAAATTGGTTATTGATAAGAAGAAGAAATGATTGCATCTTCAACGGCAATACAATCTATTGAAAATCGAACACTTACAGAGATCTCATACAGGATTTTTCGGAATACATTTTGAAGAAAATATGTTTTGAAGAGTTAAAAATAGGGATATACATATACATGGCTAGTATATACATATATACTTTAATTATCATATTTGTATCTTGAACGTATAAGACGCCAGCAGGTTTTAACATCGAATATTGATGTAAAATTGTGTTTTTTTTTTGTTTCACCCACCCCCAACAAATGTGGAATATGTATCAATTTGAATTTAAAGGTAGCTAACCATCTCACAGGAAAAAACCACAACACCAAGTCGGATTATAGGAATGATGAAATATTACTTTACCTACCTAAATACAGAAATATTAAAACTCTAGATAAATGATATGTGTGATACTACTTAGAATATTATTTGCAGGTATGGTCACCCGACTTCCGAAAGGAGAGAGAAACTATTGAAGGAATCCAGAGAAGAAAAAAAGCATGAAATACCAGAATTCTTGAGAAGAAAGATGTAAAAAGCTAGGAATTACGACTTTGGAGGAGATAAAGCTAAGGGGAGACACGACAGAAATATTTATGATAATGAAAGGACTTGAAATTACAGAAGAAAATGTAAGAGGACACCATTATACTGTTTATAAGAAACAATGCTCTAAAGACATCAGAAAATATATATTTCTCAAAGAGATATTAGTGAATGGAATAGTTTAAATGATGGTGTAGACACAACAGTAAATGATGATAAAAAGATATGACAGATGAAGAACGAATGAATAGATAAAAATATTTGTGATGCTGAGTAAAAGTGAGCAGAAAGCATTGTAGTGAATTTGAACTTGCTATGGCAATAAGAAAAGAACTCAGTAAATCTCGGAACGCTTCAAAATATATCAACTAACTTAGAATTGTATCAACTGGCTTGGACATAACTATTAATCAAACGAGTGACATGATAGAAATATTTAAAATAATGAAAGGACTTCAAAATACAGAATTGGGAAGAAAATGTAAATATAAGAAGAGATGACCATTGTACTATGTATAACATAACAATGCTCCTTACATTTATCCCAGGTATATAGAGGGATATTCCGATGTCCACTGTTTGTAAAATAATTGTTTCAACTTTAGGCACAAGGCCAGCAATTACCCAGTGCATTACTGGTACTTTTTGTAAAATAAAGCAATAAGGAAACATCATCCAGTAAACCTTAGTAATACTCCAATAACGTCTCAGCCGCCATTTACAGTAGAAAATAGTAAGAAAATTAAGTCACACTCAGCAGTTAATGCAGTGAAAACAAACAATAAAAATATTATTACTAAATAATTATAATTTCTTACTTTCAATAATTTTTTTCTTTATTAAACACGTAATTTATTTTAAATTTGTCCTATTATATATATATATATATATATATATATATATATATATATATATATATATATATATATATATATACTGTTTGTGTGTTTTGTTTGGCAAATGTCAAGTGATTGACGGGGTGAAGCCGATCGATTAAATTGAACCCATAAAATGACTGGTACTCTATTTTTCTTCTCTAAAGTTATAAAATTGTAAATTAATATCGACAGGATTTTCACCTAGAACACAAAGGTGGTGTAATATCATTTAAAAAATTGGAAATTGAGTTATAAATATAAATGTGTGTTCAGGGCTTAGATGTTCAGTGTGTAATGGGGTTATTGGTATTAAGTAACATAAAATGTCGTTAGGAGTTCAATATTTAGCTGGGGATATAGAATTTCTTTAAATTATTTCTTGTACCAGTAGCGAACTGGGATCGAAACCATTATTTTGTTCGGACGAAAGAAATATATAAGCTTAGCGAAATCTAGTTGGAGTTACGGGACATTACTGCAAAGCACATCACTGTAGGTTCCAATCTCGCATTGGTAAATATATAAAAGTGACATTTAACAATTTATTTGTAAGTCGCACACAGGATTTAGGTATGGCAGATTTGAAATTAGTGAACATTATTGCAGACGAAGTAATTGTAGGTTCAAATCAATACTAGGGCGTTAAGAAATAAAATGAATATTTACTTCATGAAAGACCCTGAATTATGAAAGACAAAGTCGACCCTTTCTAATAACAGCAACACTAAGAAAGGCATGAACGCCACCACTTCAATTAATCTTCCAAAATCAAAAGTATGTTTATAAATATTAATTTTTAATATTATTTTGAAGCTGTCTTTGTAGCCTAGTGGGAGGTATGAGAGACGGTGGAGATCCTGGTCTGGGTTTCGATCTTGGCCAGGATCTATATAAAATAAGCGGGTTTTACTATTTTTTTTCAGCTTTTTTCAATGCAAACGTAAAAAAAAAATCTATGGTAAAATGAAAAAAAATTTTTATCTACTTTTTTACATTTTTAAAAAGCTGAAAAAAATTAGTAAAACCCCCTTATTTTATATAGATCCTGGCTAAGGTTGAACCCCAAACCTCGATCTTCACCGTCTCTAACACCTACCAATAGGCCAACGAGACGGATATAAAAATATACTGAAAATTAATATATATAAACCTACTTTCTATTTTAGAAGCTTAATTGACGTGGTGGTGTTCATGGCTTTCTCAGTCTTTTTAATACCACAAACAAGTCGCCATGGTTTTTACTTTTCTGGAGTTTTCAGAAAATATATCATGACTTTTATTCTTATCACTAGGTTTATTTCATCCAACGACCAGCTGATATCCAGTGATGTCCTTCAGCTGTCACACCTTAGTGAGTAGATGGTGGCCTGGAAATATTGTTTCTAAACAGGCAGCTCTTTAAACTTGTGTTGTGTGTGCAATAATGGTATCAGCAACCGATGATGGGATCAGATTCAAGAACTCAACGTCAAGTGTATCCTTCCAAACGCGATACGGTAATATATGTTCTTTTTATCAGCTTCGTCTTTTATTTATAAACGTTTATGTAGGTACGTGTGTAGATACGTGTACGAATGTGTACCTGTGTAAGCTTGTGTGTACATAACTATTTATAATAATGTTGTCCCCCCTCACTTTATTATTACAACTACTACTATTAATAATTGTAACACTATTATTATTATTATTATTTTCTCACGTCTCTTATCCTCAACACTTGCTATAGTTTTCCTCTTACATGTGAGATACACGGTTTATTTACTAATCAACATTTACTCGAAGATGTAGTGATGTGTGACGGGACATCGAGCGTAATCCTTAGTGTTAACTTGAGGACATCGTACACCTGTGCACCCGTATATATATATATGTTTATCCCGGGTTCAATCGGCGGTAACCACAGTAAGTAAGGTACTCATTACATAGCAGATTATTAATATTTAATATAGAAATGGCTTCTACAGGACTAGAACTGTTTCATTCGGAAAAAAATCATCAGGAAAGCCCTTGGTTTCTTCCGAATGAAACCGTTCTAGTCCTGCAGGAGCCACACACACACACGTATATATATGTATGTATGTATGTATGTATATATGTATGTATGTATGTATATAAATATATAAATATATATTTGTGTGTGTGTGTGTGTGTATTCATAAGCCCAAGTGTTTATGATGATAAGGTCCCCCTATCTTTGTATATTTATATGTGGATGTCTATTTCCACATGGCATCTCTGGTCCTCGATGTTGTCACCGCCTGCTTTACGTAGCATCTTAACTATCTAATATTTATTCAGAGAGGTTCTCCCTTCATATCGCAAATATTCCTTTCTGACTCACTGAAAACTTGTCTTCCATCATCGAGTAAAAGTGATCTACATAAAGGATCTGTCTGATGTTGCTATGTATGTATGTAGGGAGGTATAGCTTGCGAGAGAGTCTTGGTGACCCCACGTTGATATTCGGGGTGTCTTGGGTATTTTGTAAAAGCTGACTGATCCCATCTCTACCCTAGATCTGATCACAGGAGATATTTACCAGAGAAGGAGAGAAAGTAGGAAAAAGGAAGTAAGAAAGAGATATAGAAGAAGAATCGACCCCAGTACTACACTGGTACTTCGTTTTATCTACCTCGAATGGTGCTATAGTGGAACATTAACTTTGATGTACCTATATAAGTCATACCTTTTCTATACGTCTGTGTATGTCCAGGTGTGTGTATGTAAGTGTACGTGGCGTTGCAAGTTCGGTTTTCATAAGTATCTCTGTGAAATTTTAACAAGAGCAAGCATGTGTCCTGATGGTTCGTCAATCGTTTTTAAGCTGGTATATGGTATGTGTTTTTAATATGTATGTATATTTACATAGAATTGAGTAAATATGAATGTATGGGTATGTATATACATATATAGACAGTCGATCGACCTTCGTCAGATCGGACCGACGAAACAATGTTTCCACTGGTCTTTCCAATTGCTAATACTATCTATCGGTCGAAACTCCAGGTGGAAATAAATAAATAAATTAATTAATTATTATGTGTATATATATATATATATATATATATATATATATATATTAAAATATATATATAATTAAACAAGGACGAATGGGTACACCTTCATTACGTTTATTGGTTCGTGGAGCGCGTTTCGCTATTCATCAGCTTAAGGTTCGTTCTGTATCGATCTAGCCCGACTCTGTAATCAATAACTTGTATATATATGTGTGTATGTATATATGAAATCGCCCACGGGACACCCTGGGGTAATCTAAATACACAGAGTGTGGGGTTAGCTGTTTTTAAATGATTACCCCTCCTCATATTCCCTTGTTTATATACAGTATTGTAATACATGGCAACCTTAATACTTAATAATATCGAGATGAAAATATAAATGTTAATACAGTATTCCAGAAGTAAAATAGAGATCTAATGAGAGGAGGTGAGTATTATAACTTTTATAAGAAATAAAGATCTAAAGACGAGTGAAAACTTTCATCAACGAAATCGTAAGGTACACCAACGAAAATATATGTCTACAGAATACAGATTAGTAAAATAAAGTTAGAGCAAATAAATGAGAGGTCACTTAACTTTACATATTTAGTTTTATTTATATCGTGAAAAATGTTGATCTTCAGATATTAAATTGGGGATGTGATTGTCTTTCTTTAAACATTGTCTTTTTTTTAAAAATTAATTTTAGATTATTCGTACCTCATCGCTGTGGTTCCTTTTGATGGAGTCTAGCTGTCCTGTTTATTGGTTTTATTTTAAAAGCGATCCATTGGAACATCAGATATTAAAAGACACACCTTATGTTTATTCCAGGTATTTAGAGAGATGTCCCGATGTCAACAAAATAATACAATAAGAAAATGCCATCATCCAGTAAAACTTGGTAATAATCCAGTCTCGTCACAGTGGCCATTTACAGTAAACAATGGTAAGAACAAACAAAATCAAGAGAACTATTCAGCAGTGAATACATAAAATAAAATAAAAACTTTACTGAATAAAATAAATTGTTATATATATATACCTATCTCTTTCGCTCTTATATATAACCAAAGATTAATATGGTTCATTGATTACTCAATGAATATAGTTTTACAATAGATTAAAAGCTCTCTACAATGAAGTTTTCTGGAGTTATTGATATTATTCAAAATATTAATAAATGAAGACATTCACATAATCAAAATATGTTTTATTATATATATTTCGAAGGTACTGTGCTGTTTTTTCAGTACGTCCTCGTCAGATAAAATACATGAATTGATGTATGACATACCTCAACTGTCTTGATGGTTCAATTCCATTATTGGCAGTATATATATATATATGTATGAATGTATATATATATATATATATATACACATTCATACATATACAGGCATACGTCAAAACGGCCGGTCGCAAAAGTGAAACTAATTTTTGACATACGTCATTACATTCAATTTGGATTGGGAAATTGTTTGTTTTTTTACAATATATATATGCCATATATATATATATATATATATATGCCATATATATATATATATATATATATGCCATATATATATATATATATATAAATGAAAGTATAGAAATAATTGTGAGCGTGAAGCCAACAGTATTTCATATATATATATATATATATATACAAATATATATGTCTGTATATACATACATATATATTGTGTGTGTGTATATACATATATATGTGTGTATGTATATATATACGCATATGTATACATATATGTATGTATGTATGTATGCATATATATATATATATATAGGCATAAAAAACAAACAATTTCACGATCCAAAATTAAAATGACGTACGTAATTGTCAAAAATTAGTTTCACTTTTGCGACGGGCCGTTTTGACGTATGCCACATATATATTTTATACATAAATATACATGTTTATATATGTGTGCGTGTGTGTGTGTGTGCATGCATGCATGCATGCATGCGTGCGTGCATGCATGCGTTCGTGCATGCATGCATGCATGCATACATACGTACGTACGTACGGTCTCTCTTATTCATTATATTGAAACTCCGGTTGATACATTACCGAGAAAACCCTAAGCAATACAAATCGTAGAGTGAGTTACGGTTGTTTACAAAAAGGTCGGCCGATTATACGATCAACCAACTTTTATCATCTGAATTATATATATATGGGTGGGGTATATTCTATGCATGAACATATGTATTGCGTCAATGTAAAATAATGATTTCATTTACCTCTATCATGCCCGTCGTATCCAGTGTATTGTTATAAGAAAACCGGTGAAACACTAAATATGCCACCTGTGTAGCGATTTTATATTCTCTCTGCTTCATTGTACCACCCTGTAACATGAAACTGTGTTCAAAACCCTGGGGGATAGAATTACGTCACTTTAAACTAAACACACTGGGGTCAGTTTGAATATTGATTTCATGTGAAAAATATATACATATTACGATTGTACTCCGAGCTATCAATATTGAAACAATTCTAATCTGCCAATAAAATGTATATATACAGCAACAGTGTTTTCGATCTTTATTACTTTTTTATTCATACTCTACAGTCGCTTTAACTCTGGAATAAAACCCAACACGAGATGAACGTTAACTGCAGTTACCCACGAAATTAACGCACACACAAATGCATATATATATATATATATATATATATATATATATATATATATATACTACTCAAGTGTATGTAAAATTAAAAAATAAATACTTAAATTCAATGTATGTACACATACAATATGTTTTGTTGTAAAACCCTAAATAATGTTTTAAGAAATGTCAATCTCTTTGTACAGAGAAAAACATTAATTTATATATATGCATTGTGCGTGCGTATATACTCCATTTAAGACAGCGAAAATACCAGTATTTCCTTCCAAGAATGCTAAATAGTTTATGCCTAAGGGATACCGGTGTAACACTAATTAAGTTACCGGTGTAGATATTTCAGTTGAACCCTGCTTCAACAAACTCCTCGGTAATTTGAAATCGAGTTCAGAGTGAGGGGTGTAAAACAGAATTCTGTAAATTCTAAACTTGCTAGAAATAGCAGCCAAATGTCGTACTTTGGGTACGAGGTGCGCCTCGTCTTACCTCTTCTAATATATATATATATATATATATATATATATATATATATATATATATATATATATATATATATATATATATATATATATATATATATATATATTAGAAGAGGTTGAAGGAACAGAATAGCGGTCGCCCTCGAGTCTCGATTTTCAGCCCCATGGATTTTACCTATTACATTCACGTATTATATTTCGAATACCTGATGATATCACCGGATTCATACGGAACCCGGTCATTGAAATGATCATAGTATAATAAACCTTTCAAGGATTTACACAAATCCAGCCTCCTGTCATTTCATTATAATATTATATATATGCGTATGTAGATTCACGGGTCGCGTCGGGGAGAAACCACAATAAATCCAATGTACTCAATAGATTGGCACAGTATATATATATATATATATATATATGTGTGTGTGTGTGTGTGTATGTATATATA
>OZ024763.1:25965371-25990371 GCA_964016885.1 Eledone cirrhosa | reverse complement strand
CATAGAAATTAGTGTATCGGTAGCTTAGTTGTTATTGGTGTAATGTAGTTTAAAGTGTTGTTAGTTCAATCTTTTCCGGGAGATATAGAGTTTCTTTTAATTATTATTTTTAACAAAAGAAAAAATACATATACGTAGGGCCATTAGTTGAAATCACCTCATTGTAGGTTCAAATCTTACAAACGTACAGAAATTATCTATCTATATAGGAATCAGGTTTGACAATTTGCAGACACGGCACACTAGGTTGGAATCTTTCACACACACATTAATTAGGTATGACAGATCTGAAGTTAGAGAATATTACTGAAGTCGGAGCAATTGTAGGTTCAAATCAACCCTAGAGCAATAAGAAACAAAGTGAAGATTTACTTGAGGATGAAAAATAATGTCGACCCTTTTTAGTAATAATGGTTTCTTATATAGGCTCAAGGCCAGCAATTTTGGGAGAGGGGAAAAATCGATTAAATCGACCCCAGTACGTTACTGGTGCTTTATTTGATCGACCCCGTTAGGATGAAAGGCAAAGTTAACCTCGGCGGGATTTGAACTCAGACTGTAAAGGACCGTAACTCTATGCTGCAAAGCATGGCGTCCGACCCTCTACCGATATTGCCAATCCACCGCCCTCGACCTTTTTTTTAGTAATAATTGTTTCTACTTTAGGCACAAGGCCAGCAATTACCCCTGTACATTACTGGTACTTTATTTTATCGACCCCGTAAGGATGAAAGGCAAAGTTAACCTCGGCGGGATTTGAACTCAGAATGGAAAGGGCCGTAACTCTATGCGTCAAAGCATGGCGTCCGACCCTCTACCGATACTGCCAATAGAAATAATAACTCTGGGAAAGGCATGAATTTTGCTTCTAAAATAGAAAGTAGGTTTATAAATATTAATTTTCCAAGTATTTTTAAAGTTGTCTCATTGGGCTATTGGTAGGTGTTAGAGATGGTGGGGATCCTGGTCTGGAGGTTCAATCTTAGCCACGATCGAGATAAAATAAGGGGGTTTCACTAATTTTTTTTCAGCTTTTTAAAAATGTCAAAAAGTAAATAAACATTTTTTTTCCTTTTACCATAAATTTTTGTAATTTTACATTGGAAAAAAAAAAAAAAAAAACTGTAAAAAATTTGCAAAACCCCCTTATTTTATACAGATCCTGGCCAAGATCGAAACCCTGACCAAGATCTCCACCGTCTCTAACACCTACCATTAGGTCAATGAGACGGCTTTAAAAATACTTGGAAAATTAATATTTATAAACCTACTTTCTGTTTTGGAAGTTTAATAGACGTGGTGGTGTTCATGGCTTTCTCAGTTTTATTGAAACTACAAAGAGGTCGACATTGGCTTTTACTTTTTGGGGCCTTTAATAAAATATATCTTGACTTTGTTTCTCGTCTCTCTAGGCCTGATTTGATCCTACAACCAGATGATCTGCAGTGACGTTCTTAAACTCTCGTACCTGATTATTGAGCATGTAGATGTGTGTGTTAGCTTTGATCAATAATGGTTTCTGATTTTAATATTGATTTCCAATTTAGACAGGAAGGAAAATCGATTATATCGACTCCAGTGTGTTACTGGTACTTTATTTTATCGACCTCGGAAGGATGAAAAGCAAAGCTAACCTTCGCAGATACAACGTACCACCCGGTCCGATATTCGAACTCGTAACCTTACGATTGTGAACTCAACTCACTAACCACTAAGCCTACTGAAATCCTAGACGTAGGTTATTTTTTTTTACTGTCCATTCTAAAACAATAAAGGTCAGTTTCGATCGCTATAATCTTAGGTACTCATATAAACACAGGATGGAATGTCCCAAAAGTCTACCATCCGGTGAAAGACATGGGCAACGAGTTCCAAAGAACCGACATTCTGGACAAGAAGGACTGGGTGTACTTATCCATGTATACATAAGCATACATACACGTGTATGTGTGTAGTGGAGGGTGGGATGCAGATGCTGGGACGTTTCCGGTGCTGGAGATTTTAAACTGATTCACCGAGAAGTTTTTCTCTGCTTATAGAGTCCAGTATGTTAATCTGAGCAACAGATGTGGGAGAAGTTTTTGTGGTCGTGAAGAGACAAGCCTGTAATAATTAGATAGTCATAGCTATGTTCAGAACGTATATATATATATTAAAGATGTTTACGAAACCCTCTATATAAAAACAAACAAGTTAAAACACAAAACATACACGGAAAATAAAATCCGACAAGAATTGTGTTGAAAAAACCGGTGTAAAACTAATAATATCACCGGTGAAACGATATTACATTACCAGCTTATCCTGTAGATAACTTGAAATTGTAGTCAGCTTTTATGGAGAAAGGATGAAATAGATTTTAAGTTATTTTTCGTGACAGCTTGAATGTGATTCTATAGTTAGTTATTTTGATCGCTAAATCCGAAATCTGTTACATTGGGTTTACTTTATCTTCTTCACTCTCTTACTCTCTATATATAATTAAATAATAAATATTCATGCAAAACGCGTCGTATTTCAGAAAACAGAAGTTACATTTATAATATTTAGACTTTTATATATTTACATAAACTATAAACATTGACATAATATACCTTATTTACAGTTAATGGAGGAATGGTAAATAAATAAATATATACATGTATACCAGGTCCGAACACAATGGAACCAACCTCCCACTGTCACTGCCTCCGTCTCTCCCGCTATTCCCCATCTCTCACTATTGACGCAACCAAAGGTGTAAATATCACGTTAATATCTTCGTGTGCAGCAGAGAAAACATAGGAGATTGCCTTTTACACGTGTCACAACTAATTGGCCTCCGTAATTCGAGGGAAATATAGCTGCTATTTCTAGTAAAATGGAATGAAAACATACAGAGATACTGCAGTCGTTTACTTTAACTCTCAAGCCAGACCTCAACTCGACCATAACGAGATATTTAATAGTACGATTCTTCACGCCCACAAAATAATTCACACTATAAACAATTACTGACGGTCAATAAAACTCAATCGAGGCCCACCCCACAATGAAGTACCGTAATATACTCGAATATAAGTCGTAACAGATATAAGCCAACCCCAATATTTTATGTCTGAGAAATGGGCAAAAAATCCAAACCTTATCTACGTAGAATTTAAAGTTGGTGAAAAAAAATTGTCAAAATATTAACCCCAAAATAAGTCGACCCCAATTCTAGCATCGATTTTTCTTTTTGTTACATATTCTTCGATTTATATCCGAGTATATATGGTAAAGTGGCGGATTTAGGACAAATGAGGCCCTATGCTAGTTAAGTTATGAGGCCCCTTACTTAGGCCCTGAAGGAGGTAAAAAAACTTTAGGGGCGGGAAGATTCCCCCCCACCGCTCGGCCAAAGGGGCCCTGTGCTTAAGCACAATGGTAAATCTGGCACTGAGGATAAGTACTTCTCCCACATCTGGGATGGTACTGCTGTTTCTTACACCAACATACTAGACTTCATATAGAGAAGAAAATCACTCACCTAATCAGTTTAAAGTACCGTCATACTCTAACACAATGGTTCCCAAAGTGGGTTCCACACAGGAGTATCTGTGGGTTCCTTCAAAAAAAGGTAGAGGAGTATATTTACAATACGACCATATAACAGTATTAGACTGGGGTTGCCCCAAATGTTTCTGAACCAAAAAGGGCTGTGTTTGAAAAAGTTTGGAAAACCCTGCTCTAAAATATATATAGTGGGTTGTGCAGTTTAGGAGAGCCTGCACTAACATATATATAGTGGGTTCTGTAGTTTTTGTTTTTGTAGTGCATGCAGATCAGGACAAGGTAAGAAGACTGAGCTATAGGGAGAAGTTAGACTGTAATAAAATACAATAAATTAGATAAAACTTGTTTAACCCAGCTGTATCCAGCCAGAATTCTCTCACCTCTTTCTGTTGAAACTGGCCATAATTGGCCACTCATACTGACATTAAGGTATTGTTCTCAAAATTAATATCATCAAAATCTCGTAGATTCCATATTAAGTAAGATAATTATAATAATAATAATTGTTTCTACTTTTGGCACAAGGCCAACATTATCCCAGTACATTACTCGAACTTGATTTTATCGACCCCGTAAGGATGAAAGGCAAAGTTAACCTCGGCGAGATTTGAACTTAATTAATAATAATAATGAAATTATTGTGAACAGTGCTCAGGTGCACTACAACTCATCAAAGGTGTATGTATAGTACATAGTATAATTGTTTCTACTTTAGGCACAAGGCCAGCAATTATCCAGTACATTACTGGTACTTTATTTTATCGACCCCATAAGGATGAAAGGCAAAGTTTAACCTTGGCGGCATTTGAAGGTACATAGTATAATGTACAAATGTCAGGAAAGACTATACCATGAAAATATAATAGTCGTGTAATGTAAATGCTAAAAAAAAAATCAATGGTAGAATCGGGACCGACTTATATTTTGATCGGTCAATATTTTGACAATTTTTTTTCACCAACTTCAAATTCTATGTAGATAGGGTTTGGATTTTTGCCCATTTCTCAGACATAAAATATATATGGTGGGTTGTGTAGTTAGTTTTTTTTTTTTTTAGTGCATGAAGACTGGGGCACGGTAAGAAGAGTGATCAAGCTTTGTAGAGACAGATATCACATGTTAATGCGCAGTCTGCAACTGGCGGAGTTTTGAGTCAGAAAGTAAAAAAGAAGAGTGAGGTAGCTGAGATAAAGCTTGTTTAACCCTTTAGCATTTAAACCAGCTGTATCCGGCCAGAATTCTCTCACCTCTTTCTATTTAAACCGGTTGTAACTGGCCACTCATACTGACATTAAGGTATTGTTCTCAAAATAAATAATATTAAAATTTCATAGATTCGATATTATGTGAGATAAAGCCTTTACAATGAAAATATAATAGTAAATATAGAGTAATGTAAATGCTAAAGGGTTAATCAGGCAATATCTGGCCAGAATTCTCTCACTTTTCACCTGTTCAAACTGGCCGCTCATACTGATGTTAAGGTATTAACAATATCATCAAAATCTCGTCGATTCCATATTATGTGAAATAATTATATGAAAATACAATAGTAAATATAGAGTAATGTAAATGCTAAAGGGTTAAAAACTGTATGTTTTGTGTTTTATTGTTAGTGTAGGTGAAGGAGTAGAAAGATGTAGAAAAGTTGAGTGTGTGAGATCTAAAATTAAGGTTAGAATTAGAATTAGAGACAGATAAAAAACTTACCTCTTGACATAAACGTAATATCCGACATCGTTTTTACATACTTGCATGGGTTGGACGGGTCTTTCTCAGCAGAACAACTCTCTACATGTCACAATCTTTCATCATCTCTACTGTGATTCTCAACAATTAGAGATCAGCTCTCACCACATCTGTCCAGGTCTTTCTCTGTATACCTCTACTGCAGCTTCCTTCCACTAGCTTCATTCCTTCTGTGTATCTCAGCGATGTGAGGTCAGTTTTCACCACATCCGCCCCAAGTCTTTCTTTGTCTACCTCTACTGCGGCTTCCTTCCTTTACCATCTCTTCTGTGTGGTCAGCTTTCACCACCTCTGCCCAGGTCTTTCTGTCTACCTCTACTGCCACTTCCTTTGCCATCTCTTCTGTGTGTCTCAGCGATGTGAGGTCAGCTTTCACCACCACTGCCCAGGTCATCTCCACTGTGAGTCTCAACAATTTGAGATCAGCTCTCACCACATCTGCCCAGGTCTGTTTTTGTCTACTTCTACTGCAGCTTCCTTCCACTAGCTGCATTCCTTCACCATCTCTTATGTGTGTCTCAGCGATGTGAGGTCAGCTTTCACCACCTCTGCCCAGGTCATCTCCACTGTGAGTCTCAACAATTTGAGATCAGCTCTCACCACATCTTCCTTGGCCTACCTCCACTTCTTCACCCAAAAATCATCATCCATGTGCATCACGTCTGTACCAATGCAGTCTTCTCTCTTGCACACTACTTCGGATTTCACTTCATTCTGACTTTGCTTTTCTCTCACATTTACATTGAACATCAAACAATGTATTGAAAATGCTGGTAGGTGTATATATATATTTATATATATAAATATATATGTGTGTGAACCTAATCTTAGTGTTTCCTCTGCTCCTGATGAAGGACTAAGATCCAATACATTGAACTTTCTTTTTTCCTTCAAGCGTGAAACTAATAAGACTATTTTTACTGTATCTCAGTTTATCCTTTTTTAAACTATATATATATAGAGAGAGAGAAAGAGAGAGAGAGTCTGCTGTGCTGGGACTGAGGAGAACACTAATCATGTGAGCACTCAATACATGGGGAGATGTAGAGTGGGTATAGAGATATGTATCCGTTGTGGTCAGGATTTTACATCTCTCTCTTGGTTTTCATGTTTGTGGTGGGACTGATAGCATTGTGAGAACTCAAATGGCATTGAATAGGTTGTTTCAGTAAGTCTTATAGTTTTTGTGGTAGGTGCTCATCACATAAGGTTTCCTTGAAACATTTGTTCAAGTTAACTGAGTCATTTATATATATGTGTATTTTCATTGTTCAATACACACACATACATTTATATATAGTAGTAATAAATACAAAGAGGACAAATCCAGAGAGGACTCGATATATATATATATATATATGAAAAGATACAGGACCCCTGACAGCTGTTTCAACAGCTAGATCCGAGTATCAAGTACTCTGGTGGGTTATGGTCCATCTGGTATTTTACCACACCCTATCTGATATATATATGTATGTCCATTGAGCAAATATATATATATTTTGGTCAGGTCAGGCTTCGGGTTGCTACTGGTACCATGTAATCCAGTATAACCTGGTTCATGATTGAGCAGTCAGCAACTAAACCAGCTCCCCATCTGGTGGAATAAGCGCAAGGGGTGGGGGGACATTTGCTTGAATTCTTATAAGCAAAGGGGGGAAATCGGTAATTGTATAGGGAACGTTTGTAAACATGGGGTTTTTGTAATGTTCTTTTTTTTTTATCATATATAATGTTTTTATAATGTAAAATAAAAATTATTATTATTAGATTCTCCAAGGGCGGTGGATTGGCAGTATCGGTAGAGGGTCGGACGCCATGTTTTGCAGCATAGAGTTATGGCCCTTTATGATCTGAGTTCAAATCCAGCCAAGGTTCACTTTGCTTTTCATTCTTACAGGATCGATAAAATAAAGTACCAGTCACGCACTGGGGTCGATTTAATCGACTTTCCCCTCCCCCCAAATTGCTGGCCTTGTGCCTATATAAGAAACCATTATTAGATTCTCCAGCTGCTGTATCAATATGAATCACAATAACATTTTGCTAGAAATAGATTAGCAAAATTTAATAAGAGGGTGGGGATGGGGGTGGAAAAAAATCTGAAAAATAAGTGGGGGGGGGGGGGGTATTATTCAAGACCCGAGAGTATATATGTCAATGCCTGTGTATATAGATATTGATTATGTGAATTGTTTCATAACATTTCAAATAATTTGATGTACAACTCCCTTGAAACACGTGGAAGGACTTAACCCTTTAATGTTCAAACCGGCCAGAATTCTCTACTTTTTTCTGTTGAAACTGGTCACTCATACTGGTGTTAAGGTATTGTTCTCAAAATCTCATAGATTCGATATTATGAGATAAAGCATTTACCATGAAAATATAATAGTATACACAGAGTAATGTGAATGCTAAAGGGTTAAATAAAATTTAAAAGATAATTTTTCCACCTATCTACCTGTTTATATATATATATATGGTATGGTCCCATAACTTCTGATAGAGTGGTAGGGGTGCCATATTGACATACAGCATTACAAGCCTGGTGGAGCCCTTCCCTCTCAAGGCCAGAGTACAGATTTCTTCCATAGAAAGGAAGAATCGAACACAGTATTAGACTGCAAGGGCCTTGTTTTAGGGGGGGGGGGTACCAAGGGACAAGTCCCCACCACTTTTTCAGAAATGGGGAACAGACCATCTTTTGTTTTTTGTTTATTTGATATAATAAATTCTTTTAAAGCTTATTTTTTTTTATATCTGAACTTCATTTGAATATATAAAATTTAATTAGCGTAAAATTTTGCTTATGTGATAAGGCACCATAAGCAATGTATGCTCCTTTAAGAATCAACAAATGATGGTTTGTCTCCCTCACATTTTAAAGGCAAACAAGGACCCTGCAAGAATGGTACTTTTTTTTATCAACCTTGAAAGGATGAAAAGCAAAGTTGACTTCAGCCACATTTGAACTGAGAGAGCTGGAACAAATACCATAAAGCATTCTATCTGACATTCTAACGACTCTGCTAAATTGCCGCCTATATTGGATGGTTAGTACACTTTAATTTATTCTTTTAATTGATTTGAATTCACCTTTCCTTTTGTAGACATGTTCTTCACTCTGGTAGTTTTTTATCCCCTATGATTGAACACACATCTCTATGTGTACTTCTCTCTATATGCTGATTTATAAAGAGCCCGGAATCTATTCCTTGAGCTCATTAAATTATAGGGGATTAATGTGAGTCTTTAACTCTGTTTTTAATTTGATATATATATTTATTTATTAAAATAACAGATTAAAGTTTCAGCAAAGAATCCCTGCTTTATCCTTAACAAGTGATCCCGTTAAGGGTAAAAGCAGCGATTCTTCGCTTGAACTTTAATCTGTTATTTTAATAAATATTTGCTCTATGGTTTTTTATATATATTTATATATATATAATCCTTATCCAGCCCTCTTTGGATTTTAGTCTTCACATTTATTAATACTATATATCATCATTTCATTTTACGTCCGCTTTTTCCCTGCTTGCAAGGGTGGGACAGGAACTGATTCTGGCTTGATTTCTACAGCTGGATGCCTTTCCTAACACCAACCTCATTTACAGTGAGTGCTGGGTGCTTTTTTGCCGTGGCACCTCCACGACCACTTTGCAGTGAAATGATATGGCCCCAGTCCCTATCATCTCATTTCTACAGCTGAGTAAACTGGAGCAATGTGAAATAAAGTGTCTTGCTCAAGGAAACAACACATCACCCGGTCTGAGAATTGAACTCACAACCTTTCGATTGCAAGGCCAATGCTCTAACCACTAAGCCATGTGCCTATATATATATATATATATATATATATATATATATATATATATATATATATATATATAGGTGCAAGATAATTGCGTCTGTAGGCGGTATGCCGAGAGATATTCATTCAAAATCAGAAGCTTACATATCTGAGGATCTTTCAATTCCAGAGTTAGGTTCAATCAATAACAGATCATTCCTTGAGCTGATCGAGAGTGAAACATATGTAATACGTTAAGATGCAACAGCGGTTCTTTGTTCCTTTATTCTTATACTATATACTATCATCCTCAACATTTTACGTCCGCTTTTCCCTGCTTGCAAGGGTGGGACAGGTCCTATTCAGCACAGCATCTCTCCACTTGTCCTTCATCATCTCCTCCGTGAGCTTCAGCGTTGAGGTCTGCTCTTACCACCTCTGCCCATGTTTTTTGTGATCTTCTACTACGTCTTCCTTCTACTGGGTTTTCTTGGCACTTCTTTACCCAGCAGTCATCCTCCATGCGCATCACATGTCCATACCATCTCAGGCTTCTCTCCCGCACACTACAACTTATCCCTCTTAGACCCAGTTTCTCTCTCAACTCATCTATGCTTGGTCGTTCACGCACATTGACATTGACACTATATATATATAAAATAAAATGTAGTTTGCTTGAAGAAATGTATATAATATATAATGTGGAAAGTGATATAAAGCTAAACAATGCCAAATGGAAGGTAAGATGATTTAATGGAAAGTTACCTGGTAATCTTTGTTACTGTAGTTCCTTTTGTCCTAATATTTCGGACTTAAAATTCCCTTCTTCATATATATACATATATATATAGATAATATTTATATATATATATATATATATACACACACATATATATTATAAAACCAGGGACGAGTTTCAGACAGATCCGATTCCAAAAGATTTCATTAAAGAAATAACCATACCATATTTGGAATTGTTTTTATTTTATATATATATTTATATTTTTTATTTAAATTTTATTCATAGTTAAAAATTTTAATGATGTTGGAGGAGTGGGGAGGAGGCGAGTGTGGGTGGGTAGTGGTTGTGGTGGGGACTGCAATTACATTCAATGAAATTTTTTTTTTTTTAATGAAAAAGAAAAGGAAAAAGAAGAAAAAGAAACATTACTTCTGGCAGGATGGGGGTGGGGTTGGATGGGGGTGGATCTGGTGGTGGTGTTGGGGGTGATTTTCTTGTATTTATTTTTTTGTTTTTGTTTTGTTTTTGTTTCACGTGTATGTGTGTGCGTCTGTGTGTGTGCATGTGGGTTTTTTTTTCTTAAATAAGATTGATCACATTTTTTTTTTATATTAATGTTCATCATCATCATCATCATCACCACTGTGGTCGTCATCATCATCAACAACATCATAAACTTTTTCTCTACCCAACCTGAACCTATAATTAAATTGTTAAAAAATGAAAAAAAAATCCCCTGGGGAGCAAAAGAGATGGGGGAGAGAGTGGTAATCATCATCATCATTATTATCAACATCATGAAATGTTTTCTCTACCCAATCCGAACCTATAATTAATAAATTGTTAAAAAATGCAATAAAAACATTTTTTTTATAAAGTTATAACCAGAATTTATGAAAAAAATAACAAAAAAACCCTGGGGAGTAAGAGAGATGGAGGAGAGAGAGGGGATAGGTTGATAATCATCATCATCATCATCATCATCATAAACTACCTCTCTATCCAACCCAAGCCTATAATTAATAAATCGTTAAAAAAATTAAAAAATAATACATTTTTTAAAATAACAATGATGTATATAAAAAAAAACACAAAATACCCTGGGGCTAAGAGGACCGTGTCCATCATCATCATCATCACCAACTATTAATTTATAAAGGTATAACCATGATGATTTAAATTTTTTTTAAATCCCCGGGGGGGGGGGGGGGGGAATAAGAGGGGTGGTTGGGGAGAGGACCGTAGTCATCATCGTCAATATCATCAACATAAACTACTTTCTCTACCCAACCCGAACCTATAAATAGGTCATTAAAAAAGGATTTACCACCCTCGCAAAAAACTCCTTCGGGGTTGGAGAAAGAGGGGAGAGGACCTTGGTCATCATCATCATCATCAACAACAACTACACAACAACAACAACAACAACATGAAATATTTTCCCTACCCAACCCAAACCTATTAATACATTGCTAAAAATTGAAAAAAAAATTTTTTTTCTATAAAGGTACAATCAAGATTTAAACCCGCTCCCCCCACACACAAAACCCTGGGGATAAGAGAGAGGGAGATGAAAAGAAAGGAGATTTTACATGGTTACTAAATCTTAATACTTCAATTTGCCAGTCCAGCCCAGCCTAGTCTTGTTGAGCCCAGTACAGTTCAGTCAAGCCCAGCTTAGCCCAAACTCGTTGAGCCCAGTCCAGTCCAGCCAAGCCCAACCTAGCCCAGCCCAGACTCATCGAGCCCGGTCCAGTCCAGCCAAGCCCAACCTAGCCCAGACTCGTCGAACCCGGTCCAGCCCAGCCAAGCCCAACCTAGTCTCGTTGAGCCCAGTCCAGTCCAGCCAAGCCCAACCTAGCCCAGCCCAGACTCATCGAGCCCGGTCCAGCCCAGCCAAGCCCAACCTAGTCTCGTTGAGCCCAGTCCAGCCCAGCCAAGCCCAACCTAGTCTCGTTGAGCCCAGTCCAGTGGTACTTTATATTCATTTTATCATCGCCTAAAAGATAGTGGAACTGGTAACAAAAAGGGAGCTAAATTCCTGCAACAAGTTCAAAGCCATTAACCCTTTAGCATTTAAACCAGCCATAACCAGCTGCTCATACTGATGTTAAGGTATTGTTCTCAAAATAAATAACATCAAAATCTCATAGATTCGATATTATGCGAGGTAAAGTCTTTACCATGAAAATACAATAGTATGTATAGAGAAATGTAAATGCTAAATAGCATTTAAACCGGCCGTATCTGGCCAGAATACTTTCACCTATTCCTAAGCCTCACTCTAACCTTAATCCTAACCCTCACCCTTTAGCATTTAAACCAGCCATACCCAGCCAGAATTCTCTCACCTCTTTCTGTTCAAACCAGCCACTCATACTTATGTTAAGGTATTGGTTTCAAAATAAATCATATCAAAATCTCATAGCTTCAATATTATGTGAGATGAAAATTTAATAGTAAATATAATAGTAAATATAGAGTAATGTAAATGCTAAAGGGTTAACAAAAGGTTCTTTTATAAAATTATGTTGGAGTATCTTAATTTAACCCTTTAGTATTTAAACCGGCCATATTCGGCCAGAATTCTCTCACCTCTTTCTTTTCAAACCAGCCATAACCAACTGCTCATACTTATGTTAAGGTATTGGTCTCAAAATAAATAATATCAAAATCTCATAGATATGATATTATGATAATAAAGAGTTTACCAATAAAATATAATAGTAAATATAGAGTAATATAAATGCTAAAGTGTTAACCTTTTTGAAAGGAAGCCTTCTGAAAGTGCCTGTGGATTTATGATACAGAAATGTTTGTTTTAAGCGCAGATGGTAAGCTGAGCAGGTATGGACAAAAATATATGAAGGAGAAGGCAATATATTTAAAAACAAGATTTACTTCTTGTTTTTAAATGTATTACCTTCTCCTCCATATATTTTTGCCTACATATTTTGTTGTTTCTATATACTTGTTGCTGTGCTTATAATCGTTTTGGCATTGATATATATAAATATATATATATATATATATATATATATGATATTGATGTAAAAGGCTCCCCATCCACCCTGTTAACCTGAATATAATTTAAATATTTAAATAATGTGTGAATATATATATATATATATAGATAGATATACACACACATACATATTATATATATAGATATATACATACATATATATGCAAACACATACATATATATACACAAACACATACATATATATACACAAACACATACATATATATATACACAAACACATACATATATATATATATATATATATATATACATACATACATACACATATGGAGATCAATCATTGAATAAAGATTTTGCAGAAACTAACAATAATAATTTCTAATATAGGAACAAGACTTTATTTTTTTGAGGGGGAAGTGGTGTGGGTAGAAGGAGAAGGGCTGACACAACATACCCCAATACCACCCCTCCCTCAGTGTTGAATAAGCTTTGGTGGTGCCCTAGGCTGAAAAAAAATTTCAATAAGGGGGTACCTTATATACTCAAAATGGTAGAACCCACTCCACACACACACAAAAATAATTTCAAGCCCCTTTAAATATCTTGGCCCCTGCCTCTTTCCTTCAACCCTTCACTCGGGGGTCGAGTAAGCTTTATGGTGCCCTAGACTGAAAAAAAATTTCCATTAGGAACATATACTATTTGTGGTAGAATCTCCAACCAAAAAAAAAAAATTCAAGCCCCTTTAAATTTTGTGGGTCCCTGTCTTCAACCCCACACAACCACTGTTGAACTTATTCCCAGAAGTAAGAAACCCAAAGTAAATCAGCCTAATAAGGATTTGAATCCAGAGCATAAGGATAGAATATCTCAAGAAAGAATCACTGAACAGATTTGTAACTCAGAGATCAGAGTCACTCCAGGTAGAGCTGCTACTTCTCTAAATTGAGAGATCACAGCTCCAGTACTATGGGCATGTGGTTAGGATATCTCAAGAAAGAATCACTGAACAGATTTGTAACTCAGAGATCAGAGTCACTCCAGGTAGATCTGCTACTTCTCTAAATTGAGAGATCACAGCTCCAGTACTATGGGCATGTGGTTAGGATATCTCAAGAAAGAATCACTGAACAGATTTGTAACTCAGAGATCAGAGTCACTCCAGGTAGATCTGTTACTTCTCTAAATTGAGAGATCACAGCTCTAGTACTATGAGCATGTGGTTAGGATATCTCAAGAAAGAATCTCTGGACAGATTTGTAACTCAGAGATCAGAATCACTCCAGGTAGAGCTGCTACTTCTCTAAATTGAGAGATCACAGCTCCAGTACTATGGGCATGTGGTTAGGATATCTCAAGAAAGAATCACTGGACAGATTTTACGGGCGAAACCAACTGGTAGATCCAGAGCAAGATGGTTGGAAGAAGAAGAAATATATATACATATATATATATTTGAAAATGTGAGAATCCCAAATGCAGAAAACAAATGTAAAAACAGTTTATCACTATAAATAATAGCTTTCCTTATAGCTTCTTTTTACCATACTCAGTCACAAAGCATTGATTGGCCCAGGGTTATAGTAGAAACACTTGCCCAAGGTGACTAGCTATCACACCTATACCTTTATTTACATATATAAGTGTGCTTGTGTGTGTGTATGTACAGGTACATATATATATATATATATCATCATCACCATTTTACATCCATTTCCCACACTAGCATGGGTTATACACAACTATTATATATGTATATATATATATATACATACATATGTGTGTGTATGTTTATGTACATATATATATCATGGAAGATGAACGTTAAATGATGATGATGATATATATATATAATATATATATATGCATGTGTGTGTGAGCTTGTATATGTATGTATGTGTCTGCATGATGAATATACACGTTTATGATATAAAGGGTTGTAAAAGCAAGGGAAGAAGAAGAAAAAGAAAAAATATATAAATATGAATTTTGAAATTTTCGCCAAAAAGAAATTGAAAAAAAAAAAAAAAAATTAATAATTATGAATAATAATTATCGTTTATTTTTTTTGTTAATTTGTGTTTTTCAGAAATGAAAGGAAGAAAAAAAAGAAAAGAAAAAGGAAAAAGAAAAAAAGGATAGGAAAGAGGAGAAAATGGAAAGCAAAAATCGTTTTTTTTTTATATTTGTAGAAAATACTACACTTTCATAGTTAGTGTATACATTCAAGTAATAGCCAAACCCTTTATATTTTACCAAAAAATTTGAATTTTTCTGATTTATCTCAAGTAGAAGTTGATTTAGTTGACCCCTAAATGTTGCCAAAAAATTTAGATTTTTTTTTCATGTAAGTCAAGTTGACCTCACCCCTTAATTTTTGCCAAAAAAATTTAGATTTTTTTTTCCATGTAGCTCAAGTAAAAGTAGACCCCTCCTAATTTTTGCCAAAAAATTTAGATTTATTCCCATGTAAATCTTGTAAAGGTTGATCCCCTAAGCATTACCAACAAATTTGGATTTTTTTTTATGTAAGTCAAGCACAGGTTTACCTCCTAACTTTTAGATTTTTTTTCTATGTAATTCACATAAAAGTTGATTTCTCCCTAATTTTTGCCAAAAAATTTTGGATTTTTTTCCATGTAATTCACATAAAAGTAGACCAGATTGGACCAAGGAAACTGTGTTTCCATTGGTCTTTCCATGCTGATCACCAGATTGAACCAAGGAAACTGTGTTTCCATTGGTCTTCCCATGCTGATCACCAGATTGAACCAAGGAAACTGTGTTTCCATTGGTCTTTCCATGCTGATCACCAGATTGAACCAAGGAAACTGTGTTTCCACTGGTCTTTCCATGCTGATCACAAGATTGAACCAAGAAAACCATGTTTCCACTGGTCTTTCCATGCTGATCACCAGATTGAACCAAGGAAACTATGTTTCCACTGGTCTTTCCATGCTGATCACCAGATTGAACCAAGGAAACTATGTTTCCATTGGTCTTTCCATACCGATCACAAGATTGAACCAAGGAAACTGTGTTTCCACTGGTCTTTCCATGCTGATCACCAGATTGAACCAAGGAAACTATGTTTCCATTGGTCTTTCCATGCTGATCACCAGATTGAACCAAGGAAACTATGTTTCCATTGGTCTTTCCATGCTGATCACCAGATTGGACCAAGGAAACTGTGTTTCCATTGGTCTTTCCATGCTGATCACCAGATTGGACCAAGGAAACTGTGTTTCCATTGGTCTTTCCATGCTGATCACAAGATTGGACCAAGGAAACTGTGTTTCCATTGGTCTTTCCATGCTGATCACCAGATTGGACCAAGGAAACTGTGTTTCCACTGGTCTTTCCATGCTGATCACAAGATTGGACCAAGGAAACTGTGTTTCCATTGGTCTTTCCATGCTGATCACCAGATTGGACCAAGGAAACTGTGTTTCCATAGATCATTCCATTGCTGACCACTAGATCGGACCAAGGATACCATGTTTCCATTGCTGATACTATCTCTCAGTTGTAACTCCTGGCAATGTTTCAATGAAGTGTTTTGTTCAAGAACACAAATTCACCACCCCAGTCCAAGAATTGAACCCTTGACTCTGATAGTCAGTACAACACTCTAACCACTAGTGTGTGTGACAGCTCCCACCTATGCAGGTTTAGCTGGCCTCCTCCAAGGTATATCTTGTTGGAGGTGTCTTGGGTAATTTAATGATGGGGACCCCAGTCCTATCATCTCATTTCTACAGCTGAATAAACTGGAGCAACGAGAAATAAAGTGTCTTGCTCAAGGAAACAACACATCACCCGGTCCGAGAATTGAACTGACTACCATTCAATTGCAGGCCCAATGCTCTAACCACTAAGCCTTCCTGCTCTAACCACTAGGCTACATGGAATCTTAAAACCATAAAAACTTTTTTTAAAAAAAATTTTTTTTTCCTTTCTCTTTCTCTCTCTCTCTCTTTCTTTCTCTTTGCGGGGGCTTGAAAAAAAAAAAAGAAGAAAAAATAGGGGGGGAAAAAAAAGATAAAAAGGATATGGTCATGAAAATGAACACGGGGTCTGAATTTTTGAGGTAGATGATGGTGATGATGATGATGGTGCTGCTGCTGCTGCAGGTGGTGGTGGTGGTGATGACGACGAAGTGGAAGAGGTTGCCGATGATGACGAAGACGTCGAAGAAGAAGAAGAAGACGAAGCGACTGCTGCCAGTGCTGCTGCCGCGGCCACAGCCGTTGCCGCTGTCGGGGCCGGGAGTGTGGCCGGGGGGGTGGAGGAGGAGGAGTTGTTGGGGTTAGGGTCGGAGTTGGGGTCGGAGGCAGCCGTGGAGGCGGTGATTATCTCGGCTGCCATCTGCGGGTCGGTGCATTTGCCAAGGATCATCTGTAACATGAGGATCTCGTGTTGTCGCTCTTCCTGGCGTCGCTTGTCCTCTATCTCCGCCTCCAGTTTAATCCGTTTCTCTTCCTGCTCGAAGAAGGCGTTCTGCAGTTCCAGTTGTCTCCCCATGAAAGTCTCAATCATCTGAGACAGGGTCTGTTCCATTGGTGTAGGCTTCCTTTTCTGTTTTCCTGCTCGAGAGAGAGAGAGTGAGAGAGAGTGAGAGATGAGAGTGAGAGAGATGAGAGTGAGAGAGATGAGAGTGAAAGAGAGAGAGAGATGAGAGTGAAAGAGAGAGAGAGATGAGAGTGAAAGTGAGAGAGAGAAATGAGAGTGAAAGAGAGAGAGAGAAATGAGAGTGAAAGAGAGTGAGAGATGAGAGTGAAAGGGAGTGAGAGATGAGAGTGAAAGGGAGAGAGAGAGAGAGATAATGGAGAGAGAGTGAGAGATAATGGTGAAAGAGAGAGAGATAATGGTGAGAGAGAGATAATGGTGAAAGAGAGAGAGATAATGGTGAGAGAGAGATAATGGTGAAAGAGAGAGATGAGAGAGAGAGAGAGAGAGAGATGAGAGAGATGAGAGAGAGAGAAGAGAGAGAGATGAGAGAGAGAGATGAGAGAGATGAGAGAGGAGAGAGGAGAGAGATGAGAGATAGAGATGAGAGAGATGAGAGATTAGAGATGAGAGAGATGAGAGATAGAGATGAGAGAGAGGAGAGAGAGAGATGAGAGAGATGAGAGAGATGAGAGAGAGAGATGAGAGAGAGAGGAGAGAGAGAGATGAGAGAGAGATGAGAGAGAGATGAGAGAGAGAGAGAGAGATGAGAGAGAGATGAGAGAGATGAGAGAGATGAGAGAGAGATGAGAGAGAGATGAGAGAGATGAGAGAGATGAGAGAGATGAGAGAGAGATGAGAGAGAGATGAGAGAGATATGAGAGAGATGAGAGAGAGATGAGAGAGAGAGAGATAAACTGGCCATAAAAAAAGGATAAAGATCCCATAACCCCCCCCCCTCCCCTCCAACCACAGTTTTGTCCTATAATATAATTGTTTCTACTATTGGCACAAGGCCAGCAATTACCCAGTACATTACTGGTACTTTATTTTATCGACCCCGTAAGGATGAAAGGCAAAGTTAACCTCGGCGGGATTTGAACTCAGATCATAAAGGGACGTAACTCTATGCTGCAAAGCATGGTGTCCGACTCTCTACCGATACTGATATAATGAGTAAGTTTACCTGACATCTGTCCGAGGGGTTGTCCCTGCAATTGGTTAGAATGGAGCGGTGTTGGGGAGCGGCTGTTTGGAGAGGTCTCTTCTATAGCAATACAGCTCATGGCCAAGTCTTCAGCATCAGCATCAGATATACAGTTCACTTCTGTAACTAGAGAAAGATAGAGAGTGGGGGGAAGGGTGGGGGAGAGAGAGCGGAAGGAAGGAGAGAAGGAAAGAGAGAGGGGGAGAAGGAGAGAGAGGGGGAAAGAGAGGAAGGGAGAGGAGGGGGGAGAGAAGGGAGGGAGGGAGAGAGAGGAGGGGAGAGAGAGAGGGGGGGGGGGAGAGGGAAAGGAGAGAGGAGAGAGAGAGAGGAGAGGAGAGAAAGAGGAAAAAAGAAGAGAGAAAAAGAAAGGAAGAGAGAGAGGGAAAGGGAGGGAGAGAGAAAATGATTAAAACATTGATTAATAAGGAGGAGACAACTCAATGACATTAACCCTTTTATTACCATATTTTTAAGGGTTTCTATTTTAGGCACAAGGCCAGCAATTTGAAGGGGAGAGGGAAGTCGATTAAATCAACCCCAGTGTATTACTGGTAATTTATTTCATCGACCCCCATAAGGATGAAAGGCAAAGTCAACCTTGGCGGGATTTGAACCCAAACTGTAAAGGGCCATAACTCTATGCTGCAAAACATGGTGTCTCTGCCGATTCTGCCAATCCAGCAAATAATAATAATAATGTTTCTACTTTTTGCACAAGGCCAGCAATTATCCCTGTATATTACTGGTACTTTATTTTAACAACCCCGTAAGGATGAAAGGCAAAGCTAACCTCAGCAAGATTTGAACCCAAACTGTAAAGGACCATAACTCTATGCTGCAAAGCATGGTGTCTGACGCTCTGCCGATTCTGCCAATCCAACCATTCTCTGGGATATGCCAATACATACAGACAGAGAGATGAAGGCTAACCGACCAGATATTATAGTCAAAGACCACAAAGAAAATCCACCTATCAGCCCCAACCAACTAAAACAAAGCTAAAAGAAAGGCTAAGAGAGACCACCTTACCATTGTCATTATCATTAAGAAGGTGCTCCTCAGCGGAGTACTGTTCAATTTTCACTTCAGCCGACATTGGATGATCAAGTAACATCATAGGGATAGATGGAGGACGATTACCCAATACTTCGTCCAGTTTATCAAAGAAACGACACGTTTTACGACCACTTTTACTGGAAAAACAAGTAAGAAGAAAATATAGAAAATTTAAATTGAAAAAAGCAATAATGTCAACATGAATGGATCTGTTATTTTTATCTAAAGACATTTTTTCCAATTCCAACCCGCCTGTCCCCTCAATATGTCTTATTTATCATTCTTTCTTCTGATGAAGGACTAGCATCTGAAACGTTAAGACCCTCTTCCTGTTATATCAAGCGTTAACCTAATATATCCCTTCCATATACTGTACCGATTGTGTTATTTCTGTTTACCATTTACATACATACATACATACATACATACGTACGTACATACATACATACATACATACATACATACATCCATCCATACATATATGTATATATATATATATATATATATATATATATATATATATATATATATACAAAATATAAAACAATCAAATCTTAGTTTAATACATTTAATTGCTGACAATTGTTTCTTCCAGACGAATGTCTGGAATCATCAGAGCATAGAAAATGTTTAAACAGGTATTTAAAAACCTAGTCTCCAGAACATTTATATAGATACATAACTATTGACAGTGTCATTGACATCATATAGAAAAGCAGGATTTACAAAAAGATGTTCTGTTACAGAAAACAGAGTATAAGGAGCAATGTTGAAAAGTGAAATATTGAGCATATTATATATAAAGATATTCTTTAAGGTAATACATGTGCAAAAGATACAAGCAAAGCAAAAATGATGTAAGATAAGATAGATAAAAGATATCATAGCATTGAAAAACTATATATATATATATATAGTGGTAGAACACTGGAAGGTAATATCCGTAGTGGTAGAGCACTCAGTCCATGGGACGAGTTAGGTAGAAGTGGTAACACAACAGTTAGTTCACCATACCGAGAACAATTTTTCACCTTAGCGGATCCTCAGCTCGTAATGAACTGTTCCATATAACCATGTCCATTACGAGCTGAGGATCCGCTAAGGTGAAACAATTGTTCTCGGTATGGTGAACTAACTGTTGTGTAACCACTTCTATATATATATATAATTGGTGTGGGATGCTTAAAGCGTCTGTAAGCGGTGGGCCATTTGAGCACTCGGTGCTCTTACAGTGCAGAGTATAATATCACATAAGAAACGGAGAATCAGTGGTGTGACGAATAAACTCTGTGGAAACTCTGCTTCGTAGAATCGGGACGTATCTGAGGATCTTGCGATTTCAGAGCCAGGTTCGATCATTGCATCGATCGTGCCTCGAGCTGGTCTCCAGAGAAACGATTGTAATATGTCTAATAAATTTTATTCGTTGCACCACTAATTCTCCGTTTCTTATGTGATATATATATATATAAACTTGCTTTGTGTCTCCCTATTTATATACATATATATATCATCATCATCATCATTTTACGTCCACTTTTCCCTGCTTGCAAGGGTGAGACGGGTCCTATTCAGCACAGCATCTCTCCATTCGTCATGGTCCTTCGTCATCTCCTCCGTGAGTTTCAGCGATCTGAGGTCATTTCTCACCACCTCCGCTCATGATTTTTCTGGTCTTCCTCTACTGTGTCTTTCTTCTATTGGGATTTCTTGGCACTTCTTTACCCAGCGGGCATCATCCATGCGCATCACATGTCCATACCATCGCAGTCTTCTCTCCCGCACACTACAGCTTATCCTTCTTATACACAGTTTCTCTCTCAACTTGTCTATGCTTGGTTGTTCACGCACATTGATATTGCACATCCAGTGGCACATGCTTGCTTCCTTTCTCTCCAGCCATCGCATATCCTCCACAGTTGCTGGTATATATAAGTTGTATATATACCAAATCAATATATGTTAACCTTGGTCTTCCTCTTCTTGTGTGTCCATGTAGGGGCTCCCAAAGGAGCACTGAGTGCAATGTCAACTCTGGATGTCGGTGAGCATGTCCAGCCAACCTCAGTCTCCTCTGTGTCACTTTTGAGCTGACTTTTGGGATGCTCCCATACAGCTCTGAGTTTTTCATCCTCAGTGTTGATGCCCTAAGGACAGACACTGGTCTGTTGGAGATGCAGGATATGGCAGCGATAATGAGGGACAGAGACCGCTGGAGAGAACTCGTCCATGGATCTCGGGAATTTTACCCGCCTTAGATAGATATACCAAATACATATTCTATAGAAGGAATCAGGTGGAATCGTAAGTGAAAACTTATAGCACTATTTCATACCTACAATATACCATGCTTCTTTTACTAAACATTGCTCTTTCTCTCTATATATAAACATATATCTTTTCATTTGGTTATATATATATATATATATATATATATATATATATATATAAAATATTAAACAAATAATGAACAAACAATTCCTTATATTAAACAAAAAAAGTTCACTATTTAACGATCGTTTCTAGGGCATATATGTGTTATAATTGGTATGCATATTTAACAGATCTATGTACAAAATTATACAAAATTATACAAATTATCAAGATTAAATATACATACCTAACTCATATATACGCCGTCTTCAGAAATATATATATATATATAGATATCATCATCATTCATCATCATTTCATTTTACGTCCACTTTTCCCTGCTAGCAAGGGTGGGACGGGAACTGATTCTGGCTTGATTTCTACAGCTGGATACCTTTCCTAACGCCAACCTCATTTACAGTGAGTGCTGGGTGCTTTTTTTTGCCGTGGCACCTCCACGACCACTTTGCAGTGGAATGATATGGACCCCAGTCCCTATCATCTCATTTCTACAGCTGAGTAAACTGGAGCAATGTGAAATAAAGTGTCTTGCTCAAGGAAGCACCACATCACCCAGTCTGAGAATTGAACTTCACACCCTTTCGATTGCAAGGCCAATGCTCTAGCCATTGAGTCATGTGCTTCCATAGAGAGAGAGAGAGAGAGAGAGAGAGAGAGAGAGAGAGAGAGAGAGAGCGAGAGAGAGAACGAGAGAGTGAGAGAGCGAGAGAGAGAACGAGAGAGAGAGAGAGAGAGAGAGAGAGAGAGAGAGAGTAAGAGAGAGAGAGAGAGAGGAAGAGAGAGAGAGAGAGGAAGAGAGTGAGAGAGAGGAAGAGAGTGAGAGAGAGGAAGAGAGAGAAAAGGTGAAATTAGAAATAGCACGGAAAATATATTGAAGGATCTGTTTTCTTTTTTTCTTCTTTAATTCGTCAAAATAACATTATTGAAAAAATGAGAGTAACAATTCTTAAAAAAAAAAAAAGGAGTTTTATAATGTATATAAAATATAACTGGCTTTGATGCACCAGTATAAATCATCTTATCAAATGTTGAATATTACAATTAAAAAAAATTTTAAATTAAGTGTTAAAGAGGTCTGTTCATCTTTCTTGTTGCAAAGACTGGGTCTAAAATGGAACCTTATATATATAGAGAGAGAGGGGTAGTCATAGTAGTAGAAGTAGTGGTGGTAGTTGTGTCTTTTCACAGAACAAATTATTTTTAGGAATAGTCTCAATTATGTTAAAGGATTGATCAAGAGTTCAGATGGGGGAGGCAAAAGGGGGGAAATGTAAGCTAGAGACAATTGCTAAAGGGGATAGAGGTAAATGAGAGAGGCAAATGAGATTGTCAAAACAAATTCTATTTAGGAATATGGTTTTAGAGAGTATAAGTGTGTGTATATATGTGTGCATATATACACTTGTCCTGTTGTGGGCAGTGTCCGGTCGGCTGACCTTGTCTTGCTCATATGGGAACTGATTCTGGCTTGATTTCTACAGCTGGATGCCCTTCTTTACACCAACCTCATTTACAGTGAGTGCTGGGTGCTCTTTTGCCGTGGCACCTCCACGACCACTGTGCAGTGGAATGATAGGGATCGCAGTCCCTATCATCTCATTTCTACAGCTGAGTAAACTGGAGCAATGTGAAATAAAGTGTCTTGCTCAAGGAAACAACACATCACCCGGTCTGAGAATTGAACTCACAACTTTTTGATTGCAAGGCCAATGTTCTAACCACTAAGCCATGTGTCTTCATTATATATATATATACATACTCACACACATATATACACAAGCGTGCGCGTGTATGTGTACAAATGTATCGATCTGTCTGTATATATATGTATGTGCTTAGTCAATAGGTCCTTAGGAATAACCTAATACGGGTGATTACATATTTAATTTTGGTCTAAATCTGTTAATAAATAGTTTTTCTTTATTTATTCTTTGTTGTTGCGTGAAAGAATCTGAGCACTTATAAAGGGGGAAGATTTTAAAGTTGGGTAGGGTCATTCCTGCACAATCTGTAACGTGGCTACTCAAAGGGATTTTTCTTATTTACGTCTTGGTAAGGAAACTATGATAACAAATGTCACTCAACAAAATGAATATGGAAATAGAACTCTAAATATTAAGACCCACCTCCAATGAACAAAAATACCAGGATATTGGCCAATAAATGGAAAAAGAATCTGCTAAAAATGCTGATGGACCAACCCTACAAAATTTAATTAAATCCTGGAAAGAGGACTGCGAGAATTTAGAACTAATTTTACTAAAACGATGGAAAATCTGAAAATTGGTTCTTCAAATATGATTTCAAAAGAATACATCACACAGATGACCCCTTTATAAAGAAATTAAACAAAACAAGAACCCCCACAAAAACATTCATACTACCAACCCCAACATGCATAAACCACTGACAAAAGACCACTCAACACAAACCAAATACAACCAGCTACAGTAGAAGAAACATACCCAACCACCACAACAGAGGTACCTACAATTATATCTCCTACAGAAACCAACTCCAAAACAACATAGAACTAACTTGCAACATAAAGACCATATACTTCGAAAGAAATCTGCCCAGACCACATGAAATCACAACAAAACCTTCCCACATTAACAACTACAACAGGTATCACCCCCAACACTACATAAAACAACCCCACAACATCAACACTGTGTATCCCAGAAAGAGCCCACCAAGACCACATGAACCCATAACAAAACTGTTATGCCATAACAGCTACAAGAGATACCACCACCACCACCACCATCACCACATTAACTTTCATAAAAAACAAACTACAGATATATATTAGTATTTATATTTTAAAAATTGGAGAATAATTATCTAATAAAATAATCAACATTTTCTGACAGGACATCTGCTGCAAGGAGTGTTTGGGGACTCTGCCCCCACGACACTCCTATGAATATGTGGGTAAAGAAGAATAAGAAAAAAAAAGAAGCCGAAGAAGAAGGCAAAGAAGAAGACAAAGAAGGCAAAGAAGAAGGCAAAGAAGAAGACAAAGAAGGCAAAGAAGAAGACAAAGAAGGCAAAGAAGAAGACAAAGAAGGCAAAGAAGAAGACAAA
>OZ024763.1:25960371-25962871 GCA_964016885.1 Eledone cirrhosa | reverse complement strand
GTTACATCGCTCTTTTCCTTTCACATTCATTTTTAATTTTTTTCCTCCGTATGTGAGCGAGTGAGTATGAAAATTGAAACAAGCGACATCGAAGAAACGAACGAACGTTAACAGATGACAGCAAAGTCAATTAGCGAGATATATTCTCTAATTAATTAACTAAAATAACTATCTATCTCAAGCTTATTAATTAACGATGCATACATATATATAATATATATAGATGAAGATATCTATATATAAAAGCAAACATCAGCAAAAGCAGTGTTTCCCTTTCCTCTTTCTCTCCCTTTTTTCTCTGTGTCTACCTCTGTCTCTCTCTTTCTCACCCCGTTCTCTGTGTCTACTTCTGTCTCTCTCTCTCTCTTTTCCGCTGTCTTTGAGTCTATCTATCTCTTTCTCTCCCCCTTTTCTATCTATCTACCTCTACTCTCGCTTCTCGATCTCTATCTGCTTCTCTCTATGTCTCCCTTTTCTCTTCGCTCTATCTCTTCCACTCTCTCTACTTTCCCCGCACTCCGTCTCCCTCACCCTTTTTCTCTCTCTCTACGTCTCCCCCTCTCTTTCTCCCTAGTACGCGCATGTGCACGACTGACCAGATGGTACAACAACAAAAAAGCACAAACGAGATAGAGATAGAGAAAGGCATGCTGGGAGTTGCCACCTCAACGCGAGGGGGGGTTACCCTGCTACTATAGTGGAAGAACAAGGCTAGCTTATACGTAGACCAACCATCACCACCACCACCATCACAGTAGTAGGCCTGCTTGTGTGTGTGTGTGTGTGTGTATATATACATATATATATATATATATATATATTCGTATATAGTTGGCGGACAAGAGAAAAGAGTACTCAATACCGAAGAAGAGTTACATATTTATTTAAATAGTAACGCTTGTTACTCTGGAGTTTCACGTGCGCACTCGCAGGATCACCAGAGAATAAACACACATATAATGTGTTTCAGCGGCCATGCTGGGGCCCAGCCATTATATATATATATGTACACACTAGGTGCTGGCCTTGTGCCTAAATTAGAAACAATTTTATATATATATAGGGTGTCCCAAAAATGTATACACACTTTGATTACAAGTACAGGCAACATTTATTAGAATACTGTTGAAATGTGTATATATTTTTGGGGAACGCTATCTCTCTCTCTCTATATATATATATATATACACACACATACAGAGAGAAATTAAATGTTAGAGAAAACAATACCAAATTCTTGAACAAATATATATATTTAATATATATACACACACAAATATATATGTATTTATTTAATTTATTTAATCTCGTCTGTTGATCCTGCGAGTGTGGAGGTGAAAGTCCAGAGTAGCAAAGCTCACTCACTATTTAGTCATATTAAACATCGACTTCGGTTTTGAGTACTTTTTCTCACGTCCACCAATAATACACGGATCTACATTATATATATATATATAACATTAATGTAATAACCTCCACCACCAATCTCCTTAACCCTTTCGTTAGAAGGTTTCTAATTAAAGACACAGTCTTTGTGTGTGTGTGTAATGTTGACCAACGCGAGAATGAGAACACCCAATGCCGAACTGGATTTAAATAATATTCTCATGTTTTTTCCGATGATCCAGTGAGGCCATACTGGGGCACTGCCATTATACATATATATATACTCTTTTACTCTTTTACCTGTTTCAGCCATCCGGCTGAGGCCATGCTGGGGCACCGCCCTTATATATATATATTTGGGGAGGGTCATATTGTTATAATATTGCCAGAAAAAAAAAATATATATATATATATGGGGAGAGTCATATTGTTATAATATTGCCAGAAATATATATATATATATATTCATTTAATGTGGCTGGGTCTTGTCTGTTGATCATGCGATTGCGCAGGTGAAGCCCCAGAGTAACAAGACTCATCGCTTAGCCGGTAATAATTGTTTCTACTATTAGCACAAGGCCAGCAAATTAACCAGTACATTACTGGTACTTTATTTTATCGACCCCGGTAATAATGATATGTATATATATATATATATATATATATATATATATAAATGAAAAGTATAGAAATTATTGTAGCAAGAAGCCAACAGTATTCCATAAAATATAAGTGACCATAGCGTATAATTCAAATATTAACAAAATAGATATTCTTGTGATCAATTAAATTATATATACGATTATATATATATATATATATATATATATATATATATATATATATATATATATATAATCGATTTACAAGATCCCAGACCTCATTCGCTTACTAAGCGTGAGTGGAACTCGTCAAATTGAACCAAGGTGTCAACGCTTCCATTACTGATACTATCTACCGGTCTAAAGAAATATATGTTATGTATAAAAAAAATAAGTCAAACTCTGTAACGATTCACGAATTTGTTATAAAATATATATATATATATATATATATATATATATATATATATATATATTACATATACACACACATACAGGGTGAATGCGCGTTG
>OZ024763.1:25933031-25940171 GCA_964016885.1 Eledone cirrhosa | reverse complement strand
GTTTGTTTACTCCGGAGTAATGTATAATAATTAAGTCAAATATGTAAAATTTGGCTTCTTTTATTATAAATTATAGATATACTGCTATATATATTTCGGTGACAGCCATCATTGGCTGTGACCTCTTCAGGCAATCCAAATTGGAGTGGAAGAGACAGGTACACATGTTGTTGAAGTGCGTTTTACTCCATCAATACTCCGATATGTCCAGCTCCTGGTTGTGTTGTTATTTCTCTGAGGAACTGGAATCATATTATTTTATATATATATATATATATATATATAGGAACGAGTAGGACCCCGACGGCTGAGCTCAAGCCGTTTCGACGGCTAATTCTGGACTTCGAAACGGCTTGAGCTCAGCCGTCGGGGTCCTACTCGTTCCTATTACCCACTCTACTACCCTAAGTATTGAGTACTTTGGTGCGTTATGGTCCACCTGGTTCCTTACCACATTTCCTTCATTATATATATATATGCACACACACTTCTAAATGTTTGTGTGAATGCCCCCATTTTTCCTCCTCATTTTTATGTCACAATCTAAAAATCTTCTGTTCCTCCCATGCTTTCTTCATTTCAGACTTTACGCGTTTCACCTTTCTTCTCATTACTCATTCACTTTTATCTATCATTTGCTCTCTACTGCATTACATCTCTCTTCTCTATTTCCTTCTCTTCTTCTTCCTTAGCAGCTCTGCTGTTGTCATGACAAATGTTCTCTCTTTCTATCACTATGTATTTCTCTTTCCCTTTTTCCCTCATCTCCTCTCACACATACACACACTCTATCTCTCTCTGTTAATACTTTCAAAAATTTTCTTTAGTTCACAGATGGCATTTAATCAATATAGTTCTTCAAAAGTTATTTTCTTAAAAAAGGGAAACTGATTCTGGCTTGATTTCTACAACTGGATGCCCTTCCTAACACCAACCTCATTTACAGTGCTTTTTTGCCATGGCACCTCCACGACCACTTTGCAGTGGAATGATAGTAGGGACCCCAGTCCTATCATCTCATTTCTACAGCTGAGTAAACTGGAGCAATGTGAAATAAAGTGTCTTGCTCAAGAAAACAACACATCACCCGGTCTGAGAATTGAACTCACAACCTTTCGATTGCAAGGCCAATGCTCTAACCACTAAGCCATATATATATATCCTCACTGAACTTAGAACATTAAGTTCACATGAAGATATGTCACTATCTTAACACCAGTTCGGGGTCGATAAAATAAAGTACCAGTAATGTACTGGGTAATTGCTGGCCTTGTGCCAAAGGTAGAAACAATTATATTTTATCTGACGAAAGCGTACTTAAATATTAGTACCCTTGAAATACGTATAATAAAATAAATATGGTTTTATAAAGATATTTTCCATTTATCAATATTATTGATATTAATGATACCCCAGATAAATTTTGTTGAGTGCTTCTAATCTGTTGTAAAATTAACTTTGTTGAATAATCAACAAACCAAATAACTCATTGTTTATATATATATATATCCACCCCACACACATAAACCACTATCTCTGTTCTTATGCGCAAGGATGATGATCAATGGGTGAAAAAGTGTCAGGAAATGCCAGTGGAAGGAACCCGTGGTAGAATAAGACCAAGAAAGACCTGGGCATAGATGGTGAGAGTTGACTTTAACCCTTTAGCATTTACATTATATTTATTATATTTTCATGGTAAACACTTTACCTTACATAATTATCTCACATAATATTGACTATGAGATTTTGATATTATTTATGTTGAGAACAATACCTTTACATGAACAGCCAGTTATGGCCAGTTTGAACAGAAAAAGTTGAGAGAACTCTGGCCGGTTGTGGCCAGTTTAAAATGCTAAAGGATTAAACTGCTGAGACTTACAGACAGAGAAGATGACAAAGGAATGCAGCGAGTGGAGAGATGCTGTGCTGCGAAGGACCTGGCAAGCCCATGTAAGTGTGGAAAAACAGATGTAAAAATGATAATGATCATCATCATTGTTTTATGTCCATTTTCCCTGCTAGCATGGGTTAGATGAATTGTCTTGTTGTGGGCAATGCTAGGCTAGGTGACCATGTCTTGCTCATAGAGAACTGATTTTGGTTTGGTTTCTACAGCTGGATGCCCTTCCTAATGCCAACCTCATTTACAGTGAGTACTAGGTGCTTTTTGTCGTGACAGCTACAAGATGATGATAATATATGTATATAACATTATCATAACCACCACTGGTGCACCAAACACTTTAACCATTCCTTTACTATGAAAGACACTGCCCATTTATACATTTTTAATTTTTGCTATGTGCAGGGAAAGAATTCCAGAGGGATGATGTTCTGAGAAAGAAGGATTGGGTTAGAGGTTAGTGCAGAGCTGAAGGAGGGAGAGAGTGAGCGCGAAGATTGAGGTTGGGCCCGATAAAGAGTGATGAGATAATGAGACGCATGAGGCCAGAGTGGCCCGAGTGAAGGTGACATAAGGTCAACCACCTCGGAGGACCAAACGCCATAGAGGCAGCAATAGAAATGTGAGACAGTCTAGAGCCTGTCCATCAGTGACTCTATGCCAGCCAATCAATACAAGTGACCCTTTTTTTGGTGGGGATGGGGGGGGGGGGTCTAGGATGTATTTATGTACAGGTGGGAGGCCGCAGTACCGTCCCAGATGTGGGAGCACTATCACGTTGGGCGTTTTACTTGAACAGAGTACTCCGTCCACCCTGTAAGGTGTTCATGTTGGTGACACGACAAAAAAGCACCCAGTCCACCCTGTAAGCTGGATGTGATGGTGACATGATAAAAAAAAGCACCCAGTCCACCTTGTGAGGTGGTTGTGATGGTGACACAAGAAAGTACCAAAATACAGATCTGTATGAGCAAGACATGGTCACTTGACCTGAACAGTCTCACAACATGACAACTGGTCTAACCCATGTATGCGCGGAAAATAGACACTAAAAATATGATGATCGTATACATATAAATACTGCCCTGATTTTATACACTCTCTCTCTCTCTCTATATATATATATACTAACAGAAAAACCACCCATCGGCTGTTTTTTCTGCTAGCTTGTGTAGTGTGCATATTGATATTATACGCAAGTATATATGCATGTAGATATGATATGTCAAATAAAATCGAAATTGACAATATGCACAGAAATTGAAGAGAGACTGTTACACTGTCTTATGTAATCAGTAAAGTAATCCATGATACATTTAAAAAAGACAATATTATATATAAACTGCACATGGAGGCACATGGCTTAGTGGTTAGAGCATTGGCCTTGCAATCGAAAGGTTGTGAGTTCAATTCTCAGACCGGGTGATGTGTTGTTTCCTTGAGCAAGACACTTTATTTCACATTGCTCCACTTTACTCAGCTGTAGAAATGAGATGATAGGGACTGGGGTCCATATCATTCCACTGCAAAGTGGTCGTGTAGGTGCCACGGCAAAAAAGCACCCAGCACTCACTGTAAATGAGGTTGGTTTTAGGAAGGGCATCCAGCTGTAGAAATCAAGCCAAAATTAGTTACCGTCCCACCCTTGCAAGCAGGGAAAAAGCAGACGTAAAATGAAATGATGATGATGATTATATATATATATATATATATATATATATATGGAGGCACATGGCTTAGTGGTTAGAGCATTGGCCTTGCTATCGAAAGACACTTTATTTCACATTGCTCCAGTTTACTCAGCTGTAGAAACGGTCATGGAGGTGCCCGGCAAAAAAAGCACCCAGCACTCACTGTAAATGAGGTTGGTGTTAGGAAGGGCATCCAACTGTAGAAATTAAGCCAGAATCAAGCAGGGAAAAGCGGACGGGGGGGGTAAATACTGAAGGTTTAAACTGACCATATCCAGCCAGAATTCTCTCACCTCTTTCTGTTCAAACCAGCTGTAACTGGCCACTCATACTTATGTTAAGGTATTGTTCTCAAAATAAATAATATCAAAATCTCATAGATTCGATATTATATGATGTGAATGGCAAAGGATCAATGATGGAAAAGGAAGTTGCCATTAGCCACTATAAGTAGGTACATGGTTTCTCCAACAGCCAATGGTAACTTCATTTTCTGTCTTTATGTATCTTCACCCGATTTCATAAGCTATTTCATAGCATCTTCGCACATGAATGAGCACACCACTTTTTATATGCTGAATTCTCTGCCAAGAAAATTAGTCTATACATAAATATTATCAAGACAGAGGACATAAACCAAGAAGATAGAAATCTTGTCACACTGGATGGTGGGATACTAAATCAAGTTGATGATTTACCATATTTGGGCAGCTGGTCGAGTTCATCAAAAAAGGACATTAACATTAGAATTACCAAAGTCTGGGCTGCTGCAATGAACAAAATGGAAAGGATGTGGAAGTCAGATCTACTCAGAAAAATCAAAATACCATTCTTCAGAACATCTATTGAGCCAGTGTTGTATGGATCAGGTACATAGACCCTGACACCAGCACTTGAGCCAGTGTTGTTGTATAGATCAAGTATATGGACCCTGACACCAGCACTTGAGCCAGTGTTGTATGGATCAGGTACATAGACCCTGACACCAGCACTTGAGCCAGTGTTGTATGGATCAGGTACATAGACCCTGACACCAGCACTTGAGCCAGTGTTGTTGTATGGATCAAGTATATGGACCCTGACACCAGCACTTGAGCCAGTGTTGTTGTATGGATCAGCTACATAGACCCTGACACCAGCACTTGAGCCAGTGTTGTTGTATGGATCAGGTACATAGACCCTGACACCAGCACTTGAGCCAGTGTTGTTGTATGGATCAGGTACATAGACCCTGACACCAGCACTTGAGCCAGTGTTGTTGTATAGATCAAGTATATGGACCCTGACACCAGCACTTGAGCCAGTGTTGTTGTATGGATCAGGTACATAGACCCTGACACCAGCACTTGAGCCAGTGTTGTTGTATGGATCAGGTACATAGACCCTGACACCAGCACTTGAGCCAGTGTTGTTGTATAGATCAAGTATATGGACCCTGACACCAGCACTTGAGCCAGTGTTGTTGTATGGATCAGCTACATAGACCCTGACACCAGCACTTGAGCCAGTGTTGTTGTATAGATCAAGTATATGGACCCTGACACCAGCACTTGAGCCAGTGTTGTTGTATAGATCAAGTATATGGACCCTGACACCAGCACTTGAGCCAGTGTTGTTGTATGGATCAGGTACATAGACCCTGACACCAGCACTTGAGCCAGTGTTGTTGTATGGATCAGCTACATGGACCCTGACACCAGCACTTGAGCCAGTGTTGTTGTATGGATCAGCTACATGGACCCTGACACTAGCACTTGAGTTAGTGTTGTTGTATGGATCAGCTACATGGACCCTGACACCAGCACTTGAGCCAGTGTTGTTGTATGGATCAGGTACATGGACCCTGACACCAGCACTTGAGCCAGTGTTGTTGTATGGATCAGGTACATGGACCCTGACACCAGCACTTGAGCCAGTGTTGTTGTATGGATCAGCTACATGGACCCTGACACCAGCACTTGAGCCAGTGTTGTTGTATGGATCAGCTACATGGACCCTGACACTAGCACTTGAGTTAGTGTTGTTGTATGGATCAGCTACATGGACCCTGACACCAGCACCTGAGCCAGTGTTGTTGTATGGATCAGCTACATGGACCCTGACACTAGCACTTGAGTTAGTGTTGTTGTATGGATCAGGTACATGGACCCTGACACCAGCACTTGAGCCAGTGTTGTTGTATGGATCAGCTACATGGACCCTGACACTAGCACTTGAGTTAGTGTTGTTGTATGGATCAGCTACATGGACCCTGACACCAGCACCTGAGCCAGTGTTGTTGTATGGATCAGGTACATAGACCCTGACACCAGCACTTGAGTTAGTGTTGTTGTATGGATCAGGTACATGGACCCTGACACCAGCACCTGAGCCAGTGTTGTTGTATGGATCAGCTACATGGACCCTGACACTAGCACTTGAGTTAGTGTTGTTGTATGGATCAGCTACATGGACCCTGACACCAGCACTTGAGCCAGTGTTGTTGTATGGATCAGGTACATAGACCCTGACACCAGCACTTGAGCCAGTGTTGTTGTATAGATCAAGTATATGGACCCTGACACCAGCACTTGAGCCAGTGTTGTTGTATAGATCAAGTATATGGACCCTGACACCAGCACTTGAGTTAGTGTTGTTGTATGGATCAGGTACATGGATCCCGACACCAGCACCTGAGCCAGTGTTGTTGTATGGATCAGGTACATGGACCCTGACACTAGCACTTGAGTTAGTGTTGTTGTATGGATCAGGTACATGGACCCTGACACCAGCACTTGAGCCAGTGTTGTTGTATGGATCAGGTACATAGACCCCAACACCAGTACTTGAACCAGTGTTGTTGTATGGATCAGGTACATGGATCCCGACACCAGCACCTGAGCCAGTGTTGTTGTATGGATCAGGTACATGGACCCTGACACCAGCACTTGAGTCAGTGCTGTATGGATCAGGTACATGGACCCTGACACCAGCACTTGAGTCAGTGCTGTATGGATCAGATACACAGACCCTGACACAAGCACTTGAGTCAGTGTTGTTGTATGGATCAGGTACACAGATCCTAACACAAGCACTTGGGTCAGTGTTGTATGGATCAGATACACAGACCCTGACACAAGTACTTGAGTCAGTGTTGTATGGATCAGATACACAGACCCTGATACAACCACTTGAGTCAGTGTTGCTGTATCAGGTACACAGACCCTGATACAACCACTTGAGTCAGTGTTGCTGTATCAGGTACATGGACCCTGACACAAACACTGGAGAAGAAACTAGATGGTATTTACACTAAAATACTTGCGGTTGGACAAATCATAAACTGGCATCAACAAATTATAAATGAAAGTTTATACAGAAACTTGCCCAAGATAACAACTACAATTGCTCAAAAATGGTTACGATTTGCAGGACATGGCTGGAGAAATAAGCAGGAAGTTTTACACAAGCTACTATTGTGGGAGATGATACAAACCTCAGAAGGGACCAGTTGCAAGTAGTAATGGAAAAATCATGAATTGTGGAGAGACTTTTTCAAGA